>LD355074.1:172755-186683 GCA_001465055.1 Ptychodera flava | reverse complement strand
GATGGATTGGCAGGTTCGTAGTAGTTGGCTTCAGAGATTTGTTTTGTGAGTTTAGTGAAATCACTGTTGTCAAACGGCATCGTTCTGTAAACCAGAGCATACAATATGACACCGAGGCTCCAACAATCCACCTTGTTTTGGTACGAGAAAAGAAAGAAAGAAAGAAAGAGAAACATTTTAAAATGTGACATTCATTGTATAGTTTTGGTAAATGGATAATAAACAACTATGCAGTATATCACATCTATAACAGCCTTCACCCAGGCCTCACATGAGCAAAAAAGCTTGAAAATGTCAAATTGTGACAAATAGGGCTTTAGACAGAGCATAAATTGTCCAGCATGAAATATTAATGGAAAGAAAGCCTCAACCCCTTCATCTGTAAATATATTGGTAGTCCTGTACATATTTTGATCCTCACTAAGCTCCAATACCTGCTATCATTTTACAAGTAACTCGTAAGGCTTGAAATATACCCTTTTTTCCAATGGAATACCAGGAATTATTATGTGCTGTATGGAGGGCTTACAAAGGACTGAGCTTTTGACGTACATGTAGCTTATTGTCAGTCTCAGCATTATTATCAGAATTTACTGTGTACATATACAACATCAGAAATGCTACTCTAACAGAGAAATCGCGATCTGTTCTTACCTCTGGTCCATAGTAAGGCTGGCCGTTGACAATTTCTGGGGATGCATAGAGCGGGCTTCCACAGTAAGTGTGTAGGAGACTGTCATAGCTAAAATTGCTTGATAGACCAAAATCTGCAATCTGTTTGGTAGTGTAAAAAAATAAAAATAAAAATTATTAGGACAAACTTTCTTATTATGTGTCTCACTGAAATATTCACACAAAAATGATGTGTTTTCTATGATGGCCATACAGCATGGGTATATTGCATTGAGGAGAATAATTTTCATTATGGTAATGCTATCAAAGAACGTTGCTCACATTGACAATAAAACTTACGAAAAGCAATTCTTCTTTTCTGATGTGCATTCAGGAAAATGAAGACCCAGTACATTGTAACATTAACAGTGGATAGTTCATCTATATTTTGATCGATAAATGCACACATACATTTTCATATCTGAGATACTAGACAATAATACTATGACTTGCTGTACTATTAAACAGTTCACTGACAATGTCAACATGCTGATGGAAAATTGTCTGATCACTTGTCAATTTTAATGACCAAAACAAACCCGTCAGGGTGTGTGTTTGTTTTTCTAACATGACACCTATTAAGAATATTGAGAACAGGTGCAAATTTAGATCGAAGAGATGACGCGCGGCTAATGACCTATCAGGGAATCAAAAGCCTAACCTCCAGCTCATACTTGTCTTTTTCTTTCTTTCAAATTTGTTTTTTGCTTTCAAAGGGTATGGACCTTTCACAGTCATGCCAGTTTTGTTGTTTTTTCCCCAAATACAATGCACACCACTGTTTTATAGACACAATGGAAGGTCTACCCACAGGGTCTACCCACAGTGGTGTTTTGAAATAGGACAGTAAAACAAACATCCGTCAGTCAGCTGACGTTATTTTGATAAAACTGCTCAACAGAAAGCAAGGCCAGTGTTACTGTTTTTTTTGCATTTCATCTTTGAGAAATGTCAAATTTTGCTTTGTGCTGATGATACTCAAAGGTCAACTGTCGTCCAAGACCAAAAAACATGTAACAAGCACACCTATTAAAGTGACACTGCTGTTGGTAATTTTCAACTGAATGATAGATGTCCAGAAAGCAGATAAGAATAGGGTAATAATGATTACGATAAATACTGCATCATTCATATCGCTGACAAATACAGATGACTATGAAAAAGTGGAAACAATGGAATTTTTTTGAGAAAATACTATTGTAATGTTTTTGAATAATGGCATGATGTATAAACTAAGAAAGAAATCTACACATTTATTTTATCCGTTGTGTCTATTGGACAAAGTTTCTTATGGAAAGAGTAATTCGGTATCAACTGTAACTTTGACAATTTCAGATGATAATTTACACTTCAGGCAATATTTGAACATAATTCAAATCATGTTAGATAGAGCAAATACCCTACAGGTGTGAGTTTGACAAATCAGGTGATTAATTACACCGGATGTTTTGAAGATTCATCCATCAGTGGCTTGAACTATTCACGTCAGTTCTGAAAACATTCACGCAGGCACATTGATATACATGAAATATTGATGTCACTGATCCAATTAGGGCATCTAATGGGGCAGCAGACATCACAAGCCAAAAATAAGCCAGCTATAAGTTAAATAGACAAACAACAATATTGTTCAGATCCCTATTTAATTTGATTGACAGTTAAATGACAAGACCAGGCATCCAAATCACCATAGTTACTGTAATTCTACCTCCTCTCCTTACAATTGTATCATACCAGCCAATCTCAACACCCTCCACCTTTCACCGCTGCCAATCCATTCTGTGCCACACGCAAGATCTTGCTTCTCATTCTATGTAGGTCACCCCTCCCATTTTCCATTTTCAAAACAAGATAAACACTGCCCGGCGGCATCTATTCTCTGAAAAGTCAACTCTGGGTCAGCCTAGCCGCCACACCAAAGGTCAAACAGAGTTTAATGACTTTGGATTAGACTACAGATTCATTTTCCTCAAGTAATAGAGATTACTCTGCATTCCATGCTTTAAAGACCCTGTGATTTGAGCTTTGTAATGAACTTTAAAAACAGGCTGTAAAGTGGGAAATGGTGATTTGTAATCTTCTACAAGCAAAGAGTCCTCGTTGGTGAACTCACATGACCTGATTCCCAGCATTAGTACATTGCCGCCTCTACAGAGAGTGCTTATCGACAAACAAGGTTCTGTCAGACGTTTTTTGATGTTCAGTGACCATCACATCATTGAAGTCAGTATATAAACTTTCGACCATCTTATATGGCGATTGCAATATTTCTGCCCTAAGGGTGAGTGGAATTTTGTGTGTTATATTTGCTTTTACTGATAAAACCACAGAAATTGGAAAAAAAAAATTAAAACAAAAATATAAAAGCACGAAAATCAACTCATCCAAAATTGTTCATTAAACATTCCTTGAAGCTTTTTCAAGTTGCAATGTTAAACAGATGTTGACAAGAGATATTCAACCAGTGATTTGAAGCAATGATGTAAATTACAGTGACTCTATGATGATTGGATGATTCCAAGTATTTGTTGGTTTCAGTGAAATTTACAGCCAGTGTGTTGACACCTGACATCCGCTATAAATACCGCTGCAAGCATACCACACTGTTGTTACACAGGGATTAAGGGAGACAGTGACAGTTCAAAACACTCAGAATTTTGACAGATATCTCACCTTAATGTTGTAGTCTTCATCTAGTAAAATATTCTCCAATTTTAAGTCTCTGTGCACTATATTGTTCTGTAACAAGAGATATATCATGTCAGCCTTTAATATACATATATATGAGAAGCAAGGATCTTGGTATTATAAGAGCACAATTAATAACACTTTTTTGGATTGTAACAGTACAAAATCATTGAGTCACAAAGAAACAATTAAACTTTAACCTAAGTTTCATCCCCATTTTTGTCTGTAATGAGGTCCATATTAACCATTGTAATGACAGGGTTATTCCAAAATATTCTACGGGAAAGGTTACAAGTTATACCAGTGGAGGGACCATGTTAGGTTGCAGAAAAGATTATAATGTTCTGATACAATAACACTCTGAACAGAATTACTGAGTGACTGGCAAGGCGTTGGTTTAATCTCAATCTTGGGTGCTGGAGGTAAAAACAATATAAAAACTTTACTTGGATCCTCAAGACATAGTCTGTGGTTCCCATAAAAAAAATATTTGTCTCCAAGCTGTGGATGGATATTGACCATGCCAACAGTTTTAATAGGATAAAAACATTTGCAAATGAGCCATAAACAAAACACTTGACAAATACTAAATTTTTCTTTCAGACATGGTTGGGATTTAGCAAGTCTCAGCTCTGCCCTAAAACGGTTAAAAAAACAATTTCTGCCTTTGGTCTTTGGCATTCCTGAGAAGATCACCGTTAATCCTGTTCGGATCCCAAAGATTACTACAGTCGCTATATACATTTAGATCTCACTGCAAAGTTCACACCCGAAGGTCAACTTCAATCCNNCATCTGGCAACACATCAATATTAACTTGTACCTATAAATGTTGATGTCAGGGTGGCTTGCCCTCTAAGGTTACGTGAAATGCAAGTGACGCACACAAATTCTCTGTGACGCAGGGAAAAACATTTCCGTACTATATGTATCGTGAAGGGCCGATAGAATTTCTATGGATTTCATAAATTAAAAGAAAGTTCTCCTAATAATAGTCTGCCTTTGCACACATGAGAATACACCCAGCCTATGATATCAATTTTCATGACCTTTGACACTGTTCCAGTAAATATCACAATATTTTTTAACTATGCTTGCAAGTAAATCTAATTTCAGACTGTTCTAGTTGAAGTTGTGTTGGTGTTGCATTCATATTAACCATCCTCCTTTCTTTGAAGTAATAAGATCTATTTCAAAGTAAAGATCCACTTCCCCTTTCGCCATACAGTTAAAGAATGTCAGACAGCCATCAGGGTTAACAATCAATGACTAGTGTAAACCTGTACCGGCAATGTTTAATCTACCAGCGAACAAGGAGGGGTCTTGGTGCTCATGTTATTTGGAAATCCAGAAATGAGAAGCAGGTTCCAAGAATTTAATTGTCAGGTCCCTGGATGTAATCTGCTGTCATCTGTAGTTTCCACGTGAAAGTAAGTTCAAATGAAGTTTACTCACAAATTACAGCCAATCTGAGCAAGCTCTAGCTGCGCTTATATATACAGCTTACCACTAGAATCTGAGTGTCAGGTCGCTTAAAGTCAGTATTCTAAATATGACTTTCACTCTTGAAGTTTCAGTTGCCATGCTTGCGGCTCAAATCTCTTCAATCAGCTTTAGTCTAGCCTAGAATTCTATTCGTCCGCTTGCCTCTGTACCTCGGGGAGTGGGTCGGAGGTACGGAGGCAAGCGGACGAACAGAATTCTAGGCTAGGTTTAGTCATGCTATCTAAAAGTGCACTGCAAATGATTTGATGGAAAACTGTTGGTACAGATTTGACTGGGCCAAAACCATTGAATTGTTCAATGAATAAAACAGACATGTATCTTTTCCCTGCATATTTTGACCTAAAACACAACTACCTACCCTATGGCAGTAATAAATAGCAGACGCAATTTGTCGGAAAAATCTTCTGCACTCAGATTCTGGAAGTCTCTTGACTGTGTTGAGGTAGTCGTAGAGCTCTCCACCACTGGCGTACTCCATCACAATTATAATCTTGGTGTTGCTTTCAAACACTGAAATAGAGCAAAGTTTTTGGATAAAACATGGTATATTCTTCATAATGCTCACATATATTCTGTTTAACATCAGTTTCCCCTTTCACAACTATATACTTTCAAATTGGTACATTCCTATTGTGTGCAATGGATGGGTGGATCATATGTGGGGAAATAGGGGTGTACCTCTTTATTTTGGTATGCCTATATGTACATATGTCTTTAGACTGTCGACAGTCCCTCGTGCCTTCTTTGTCCGGATTCACATTATTAAAGTGCGGTAGCAATCCAACGTAGGCGATCGAGCGCCGAAGGCGCGAGGCCGAGTGCCGAAGGTGCGGGATCGAGTGCCGAAGGCACGAGCTATAAATACCGGAAGCTACGCGGACCAAGCAGTACAAGCGACTGGCGAGAGTCTAATATGTCTTCTGTATATTAACATACATTTCAAGAGGATATCTTGAATTTTGCGGCAAAACAGCTTAAGGCAGATTAATTTTCACTCCACTTTTCAGTCTATAGTAAGAGTGATTGTTTTATGTTGAGAATTCATTCTGTCACAGGATTGATGATTGACATACTCAGTATGCTGTGTATCTTTTTCCTATCATGCAATCTACACCCTATTTCTTAACTGTAATTTGGCAAGTACTCTCTGTAGATAATGTACGACAGACTGATAGCTGCATTACAACAAGCGCATACAAACATCCACCTGGCATCCTAGATCCATTTGTTGATGACAATTCTGAATTTTTAAAATGACATTGACAATCAAAATCTACAACAATTTGAACATGGGTACAGCTGGATTGAATTCTCACTTCATGTCACCCACTGTTGTGCCAATTGATATTTCATAATTTATTTCTGTTTCACCCTGTAAGCATTTGAGAGATGGAAAGTTCGGAAATAAGATGGCCGCAATACCCGAGTATCACCGAGGCTGGAGATGGAGTTCCCTCATAAAAAGGCATAATTTATTCAATAAACAAGCATCTATGGCTTCCACTGCATCTATGAATTCATACCTGCTATCCTCTTTGCTTCTAAATTGATCGGGCCACAAGCTACTGTTGATTGAGACTAACCGGGTTTGCAAAACATTTGAAAGCTAACGACATCTACCGGCGAAAGACTACTTTGTTACTGGCATTCCTGAGACCCCATGCAGTCCAATTAAGCCCCCTCCCCTTACCCCCCGCCCCTCCCTCATATCCTGGACTGTGCCTATGTACGTGTGACAAGGAAAAAGGTGCAACCAGCTGATAATCAGAAGTTTTACTGATATAATGATTGTCAGAAGTACCATTCACCGGATCATCATTGGTTGGTGGGTACCAGGCACTGCATTTACTCTTGTGACCATGGAGGACAAACTCTTTGACCACAGAGCAGTTCAGGATATTGCATAACACGGCCAAACACACACACAAATCATCTTCATGCTGTGATTGTCTGAGACTGTGCAATTCTTTCAGTTTGCTTAATTCAAAGTTTGGCAGGAAACAAGCAGGAAATTGACAGATCAACAGATAAGTTTTGAAATTGAGTACCTATATTAAACTAGCTACATCACTGCGGACTCCAGGATACAATGTATCTGGACACAACTTTAGTACATTATAACATCAATGAATACAGTATGTCAAGATCAATTGTTCCAACGGCTGTGTAACATAAAGGTACAAGTGAACTGGCAACAGATTAAAATTTGTGTATGTTCTGACAATATCGGATATCATCAGTGGCTATTTTCCAGGTCCCTAGATACTCATACATCATAATGAACCCATTTATCAACGGTAAACTATCACATGTACATTCACAGATAACATTGATTTTCCATCACTACTTGGTAGTGAAACTTTTATTGTTTTAATCTTCTTCCACATGTAAAACGTCCAACGTCCAAGAGCACATGTAAACATATTACTCCTCAGAAGAGACAGCTACATCATCAAGTCAGCTGGTTTATCACACAGATCCAACTCAAGTGATGCAGAGAAGCATAAATACCGGAGCCAGCTTTTAGCAGTTCCATAAGTATCAAAGTTAGACCAGAATTTCTCACATCAACTAGTCATAAACAAAGTATACGCTGTATAGATAAAGTAGAGATGATTTTTCCCACATCATATATACAGTGGAATTTTTGAAGGGGAGACATGAAAACTTTCTTTTTTCTGAGTATATTTTTGTGTAAACACATTCTGCTGTCAACAGTTTCAAAATGCCTCTGTAGAGGACGGAAGACAAAATGTCGGTCAGTTTTGTCTATCAAGGCCATGAACCCGAATTGAAGGAAACCATCAAGACGTGCGCAAACAGACCAAATGTGATTTACAATTAACCTACTTGTCTGACTCCACCCTCACTGTGAAATTGTGTACACACAGGTGTGTTGCAAATCGATAATCCTTTTTCTACAATACTTGAACTATTATGGTCTCTTGTTATTTGCTGCAAACAGTGACTTGTACCTTAATTAGCGTTACTTCTTTTATGGACCTGAGAACACTGATGGTATATACATTATCAAGCTTACTACACCTGGCAATAATCTGCATCAAGTCTGGAAGACTTTATTCTATTCACCCTGGGACCTTTCCACTACACAATGATACTCACATGCTTAACCCTAACACTCTTCACAAAGCCAGTAGTGGGGAATCAGTATACAGACTATCTCCCTTGGGATTAAGCAACCCTTTATCTCCCTGTTTGTCAAGGGTACAGTGTCCCCTATCTGAACCACAGCTCATCCTCATCTTTCTAATGCATCATGGGCACAACTGACCTCTTGGTGTAGGTCATGACCTTTATTGAAATAGACATCACAAAGACAAGCACTTTGGGTCAGTATGACATAAGGCAATACAACTCTTTCCATTGTGAACATGCACCATTCAAATGATAAAAGGAAAGAATTTTTCCACTGTCAGTTGTCGTTTCATTTATTTGCCAAATTTTTACCATTAATTAACAGATATTTATTCAAGGAGATGCATTTTATACACTTCACATGGTTATAAAGTTTTATGAGTGTTCAAAACCCATCACTGAGCGAGAAGCAAGGTCTGTTTGGGTCCAGTGTTGCCACTGCATCGGTAGTTAACTGAAATTTTTCTCCAAAAATATGGGTTCACAGTCTAGACTTTGCAAGGATGAATGATAATATGTGAGGCTCTAAGCACATTTTCTAAACTTTTCCACATTCCAGAAAGCACTGACCCTGGATTCTGGCCTTGAGATTTACTTTTATAGACTAGTTAATGAAATCTTTGGTGTAAAAAACTGTCCTGAGTGATAGCAGAAAACAGAGCAACACTGATTTTGTCATGTACATACACACATCAGATAACACTATCAGTTAGAATACCAGTGATGCATCAGTTGTTTTGCCACATACCAATAAGACATTTGTCCCACATCTATACTTCTTATGGGTTTACAGAAATCTAAATAAACTGTATAGGATACCAGGCAGACAAGACAAGCAGATCAGACAATTTTGACTGCTTAAAATGACAGAATGTATTCATTCAGATCAAATTTACACAATTTTGCATCCACCTGTTACACAGTCACTGATCAAAGCCAAGTAACCAATGTTTGCATATGAGACACAATCTGTATCACAATATACATGTAGTATAATTATATACATGTACATGTATGTATACATACATGTACCTAGACACACATACTGTGCACACGCACATACTGGTACGCACACAAAACTGTGAACACAGATACTCTCACAACCGATACTCACGGACCTCCAACAACCAGCTACTTTATAAAACGCTATTTAGACTTAAATGGGGCAGGCTAAGACGTTTTATGGCTGTTTTTACAGTTCGTTGACTACATGGAATGCAAAGCGGAGTATGGACGCAAAAGATCTAAACCGTAGCACTGGGCCAATAAATTTGTTGATAACACAAGTGATATTGAGGGTATCGGTGCAGTACTGGGTTCATGCAAGGTCTGTTGGGTTTATCCTTCAACTGATGCAAAGCAGTTTCAGCACTCCATGGAAAACCGCTCACTGATTTATTCAGCCAGGGTGCTTGGGTCTGCACTTTGGATATCTCTATAAGGTGATACACAGTGGTTTGAAACTCTCAAAGCTGACCACAGATGCAGAACATATAGTCCCACTAATACCAACATGTCACCCAGTGCAATGTACATGTGAGTGTAGTAAATGTATGCAAACTTTTGCTTTTCATAGATAACTACCATTCTTCTCACATTCAATTTTTCATTATCAACATTAGTTCTGAAGGAAAAGTACAGTTCAATATTTTTTTTGCCACATTTTGAACAGTTTCAAGAAATTTCCATCATTACCATCTGTTCTACATTGCTTGTTAAACTTGCATGACCGTCATGCACAAACTATGTACGTTTAAAAACACTGTAGTGACACTGTGGGTGTTTAGCTATGCTACACTATGAACAGGCAAGGCAGAGCAAAATTTTGCGTATTTGACGCATGATAGTTATTCTGAAATTGTTAACAAAAAACCTAGTACCTACATGAAACAGTATGTTGGTTTTCAGTTCTTGCATTTCAAGAAAAAAATTCACTTTCTTCTTTTTCTTTACATCACGTTTTATTGTATATAAATGAACACTTTCAACAGAAAGATTTAATACACAGTAAAAACCTGAGACTTTTTTCTAAAACTGCTTTTCTGTATTTCTGCTTTATGTGGCAGTTGCAGCTCAGTAGTGTGGCATGCAGAGTCCAATCAAATCTATTACACTGAGACCTTGGAAACTGTGAATTGCCACTTTTATCGGACTAAACCTTGATCAGCCACTTTCCTTTAACAAGTAGCTGATTCCAGCTTGTCTATTTCACCTTCAATGAGGTACATGTATCCCTGCCATAGCTCAGCGATAAATTCTCCCTCTCGGCAATCTGCAGCCTTCTGCAAAAAGTCTCATTAAAAAATTATCAAGAACCGATAAAAAAAGCGTAATTTCACACCGCTACTTAATTTTGCATCTTGCAAAAACGTGTCATTGAAACAAATGGCAGGCCTTATAGTCTAAGATGCCGTGACAAATTTATCGGTTTTAGCCAAGTAGTTTCTGCTGTCGGGTCCAAGTCTGATCATGGTGTCCTATATAAGTGTATCACTGCACGTGTATATATCTCTCTAGTTGGGCAAAGTTGAAAATTGTCATTTTTCTGTCTTGTTATCATGAAAAGGAGCGATGATGACCGAAAAAGCCGAAAGGGCAAGTACAAACACTTTCAGTTTAAACACTTGAGTGTTCTTCCAATCACTTCATTGGCACTATAGTGTGATATTTTTACCCCAAAACAGATGACAATTGTGAGAAATCACATAAGCAATTTTTTTTTTCATAGTAATTATGCAGAAACAATACAAACTGTAAGAGCAGGGGCAAACTAAAGACATATGGATGTGGTACATGTACACATATGTCCTTCATCTGGGGACATATTTGTCATTTTAGACGTTAGACTGTTTAAGTTGTGAGGATTTAGAAAATCCATGTCAGTCTTGATACGATGCAGAACAATACCAAACACAGAGAAAAGTATTAATTGTCAGAGTCCATACCCCAATAGTAGGTATATCAAATTGAAATTCATATCAATTGTATTGGCATTTTGAAATTGACCAGTTAATATAACAGTCAGCATTGATGAAGATTAACACTTCAATTATGGTCAACTGATGACAATTTCTGAAAGAAATGGCTCTCCACATACCGGCACATCAATAGTGGCAGTTCCTTTTGCCTGATGGGAAAGGAAAAGGAATCAGCCTTACTGACAACAAAAACATTTTTACGTAATGACAGCTGTCTGTATTTCCTATTGCGATTCACATTCCTATAAGCGTGTATGAATGAACAGGAATATTTTGGTATTGTGTATTACGGTGTGATGAAACACAGACTGCACAAAAGAACCACATCAAAAGAGTCACACTCTCGCATATCAATGATTATGAAATCAAAAGAGAAAAACACTCAAACTATGCCCACAGGACAAATGGCAAAACAAATTTCCTCTCAAACAAAACCTGGCAGCTGTACTGGTCTATTATGGTACAGACAATTTATGCCCACATCGGTGATAAAAATAATTCCAAAGTGTAAATTTTCAGAGTTTAATGAGCACTTTAAAGCTTAACATTTTGTAGAAATGGGAATAAAATTTACATAAAGCAGCTTAAGAAGCCTCATGATTATAATTTGTCAATTGACTTGACATGTTATAAAACGAATCTCGTCACTCTAAACACACCAATGACAAATGAATGTCTAGAAATTGTTTTACAAATGCACTCCATGAACAATTATAACTTTCAAATTCTCTTTCTAGTACAAACAGCTGAAATATCAGCTGACATTTTTTTTCCATTTAACCTCTTGGCATAATGTGAGAGTTTTTCTCCTGATTTTCATAATCATCGATATGCAACAGTGCGGCCAGTGCTGTGTGACATCATTCTTTTGTTCTGTCTCTTTTATTCAAGCACCAGCAGCTGAAATGTACGTCATTCACAGAAAATTTTGCCATGCCATTCAGTCAAGTGGTCTGAAGACTGAGCTGTAAAAATGCCTGTTTTAGTGACTAGCAATGTGTGGTATGTGCCTAAAACATTCCCTTTCTAACCACAGGGTAAATTGTGAACACTTCTATATGGTATCATGAAAGGTCCAGGAGTGAAACTCCAAACAAACTGGAGCACCCAACTGATGCAAAATATGGGAACTTTTCTTAATCCATCTGCAAGATTGACTGCTAATGCCCATAGAGATAGTGGCTTGGTGATCATTTTCCTTTCACTCTTTTGAAAAGTTTGCTTGCCTAAAGACCGTAAAAATCTGTACTCTCTTATCAATAAGTGTAATGCTAGTGTAGTACAATTCTATTATAAGGCCATTATTTTGATTCTGAGAAAATCCTGACAGCAAGAAAGGACAAAATTGGACATTACATCGAGACTCAAAGACAACAGAACTGTGGATCTTCATCTCATTGGCTGTATACTATAGGATAGTACTGTTTTCTTCAAAATATCACCCTGAAAATGAGCTTATCTGTAGTCGTATAAACATTTGATTAATTATTATCCATTAGTTAACTGGTGTCTCTTCCTTCCTTCCTCCTTCCTTTCTTAAAGCTTTTTTTTTATCTCAGATTGACAGAAAGCTGTCAAAGTTTGTAAACACAGACACTGATAAAGGGCTTAACAGTTGCACAGTGACTTGAGCATGGGACCAGCCACAAAATTTTAGCACTTGCGACCATGGCACAACTTAACAGTCCAACCTTGGGATATATTAGGATTACAGAACCAAAATGGTCCATTATTTGTCCTTGTGGGGACATGGTTTATGGGGATTGAACAAGAAAGCTGATTTAAACCAGTGTTAATCGATGTCTCATTTTACACAAGTGAATTCAGTGGCCATGAAAGTGCTCCTATACATTGTGTTCCACCAAAGAAAAGTATGCGGTACTCCATTGAGAGTTGTTGGACAACAAATTACGAAAAGCCTTCCTATTTGCGACTACTCTTGGCCGGTGTTTTATGTTGAAAAGGGTCTAGGATCTTAATCTACTGTGGGTGGCTTTGGCCTATTCATTTTGAGTCACATTCCGCTCCCCTGAATACCAAGCTCAAGGTTCTTGACAAGGTTTTCATTTGATTAGAGTTCAAATTGACAATCAGCTCATAAAACTTCTATTGTTGTGGGCAGTCAACAGCTAATTATTGCCACTGCATGTCCAACAACATGTTCAAGTACTCACTGAATTGAATATCCAGTGCACACAGCCAATCATTCTATACAAATTACAATTATCGTAGTACAGGTACATATCGTGTGATGGGGTGGCTGGCTGCTGTAATTTCAAAGCAGTTCAAACATACCAATTCACTTTAGCTGAGTAGATTCTAGTCTACACTCATGCCAGTCACTTTGTAGCTCCTTAAACTGGAAGAGCTACAAAATGACCTGCTAGAATCTAGACTTCATTGAGATTCCCAGACAGTTTGAAGTATTGGTTTGAAGCAAGAAATGAGATATGGGTTATTTGGATGGGAGGGAAGGGACGATTCAACATTTTTACTAGGGC
This sequence comes from Ptychodera flava, assembly GCA_001465055.1. Lineage (NCBI taxonomy): Eukaryota > Metazoa > Hemichordata > Enteropneusta > Ptychoderidae > Ptychodera > Ptychodera flava. The sequence goes on along the minus strand of LD355074.1, from coordinate 173,183 downwards.
AAAAATATTTCAACCTGGATATCACAGCACTAAGAGAATGGTAGCTACAACACAGTGATATTAGATTTTCTAAACTAAAGTAGGTGTTTACATATACTGGGGTATAAAATCCACTGGAATGCACGCTGAAAAGTCTGGGCCCTGTGGCTTTTGAAGCATTTTTTTCTCTTTTCTTCTCGTTTCTTTTTTGTGTGTATGTCTTCAAAAGAAAGTTACCCGCCAACTGTCTTGTGATCGCAACAATCGATGGGTGTAACTATTTCGGCGGAACACTTTACCGAAATAGTACAAAAGCCAGGAGAATGTATGCCAGACTGGATTTCATTAGGGCATTTTATTCAACAGTCTCTGTGTTTGTGGTCTTGCTTCTTTTCATTACGGATCCCGTCAAAAGGAGATGACAAAGTGGACAAGAATTGCTCAGGTAT
>LD355074.1:156983-172286 GCA_001465055.1 Ptychodera flava | reverse complement strand
GATGAATTCCAAGACATTTTGTCAGAGATTTGAAGATCAGAGCTTAACTGTACCAACATGACAGACTGTAGAATCATTACAACTAGACTTTGTAGGACACAGGAAATGGAGACAAATTTCAATGCTTTGAAACTTTACACTGGTTAAAGTATGCCTATCTACTTAATAAGTGAAACGTAAGGCATAACCCTTCTGAGACAAAGCGAGTGTGTATTAATAAACCCTATAGAATAGACACGGTTTGCCCATTCCTGCTTTAAATCATAACTGCTGATAATTAAAATCAGGACAGAAAAGGATTTAAGTACATCCCTGATGGAGCACTGCCAGTCCCTACACATCTAATCTTCCCAATTACAAGCTAATGCAGTAATTACTGCCTGTCGGATACAATGAGTGACAAGATAACAACCAAAGACAGACAAGATCTACACGTAGATCACAGCATGACAACAACATATGTGATGGACTGTGACCGAGTCCAGCACCTAGCGAGTCCTTATCAGTGATACACCTATGTTGTTGGTTGTTCTCAAAACCCCTGTACATGTTTGGAATTCCAAACACCTTAAATAATATGATGATATTAGCTTTCACATACCCGCCCACACTAAACGTATGGATTTTCAGGGTAATTTTATTTCTACATTTCAATAAAGGTGATTAATCCTTCTATACCTTCTAGTGAAACAGGTGTATAAACTGAAATATTTTACTGTGTCTTTATTATACTCTCACTTGACCTTGAAAATGACCTTTATAGGTTTTGAAAAAAAAATGCTGGTCAGAAATGAGGCTTTTCTTTAACTGAACAAATGCTATTTCGTTTGGAAATCAGGAAAAGTTTTAAATAAAATCTTCATTCCTACAGAAAAGAAAAATGTGAAAATACAGCCAGAATCTCCTATTCATTTCAAATTCAACAGATTTTCAATGGATTAAAAACATTGGAGTGTGAGAAGTGAGAAATAGCAAAACGGAAGGAAATTGGAGTCCTTGAGAGAAGTAAACCGATGAAATATTTGTAACAAATTTCTAGAGTCATTGGCTGTATTATTATGAGACATTTCCATGACAAAATGGAGTAAGACATCTGGTATATAGACTGGCTTTATTGAGAGCACTGGTTTGATCAGAGGCAAAGGGCTCATTTGCATATCATGCGTCAGTTCAACTGCCTGGAATGCAGAAGCCAGGTCTGACTAGGAAGTGTGTTTTGCAATATGCAGTTATTTCAAGGTTAGAACTCAAAACCAGTATACAGGTGTGCAATGCTATCTTAAGGGTAATATTGAAAATATTGTATGGCTTCATCAGACCTTGTACCCTGTTCAGCACAAACACAAACACATTGATAGGTTTAGTAAAAGTTTTGAGGCAGCTTGCGTACATGTATTGATCCCCTTCACAACTGAATGGACATGGTTCAGTCATCTTTCCACATCGCAAACAGATGCATAAAGCGTAAAAATGGAAAAAAAGACAAGATATCATGACCCCGTGGCCATCGACCCAGTAAACAGGTGAACCAACACAGTTGTTTTGCAGAAAGAGACTAATCATACAACAAACAAAACCACTTTGTGAGTGTCAGGTATGGAACAGCCTACAGGTAAATACCATTGTTTATGTCAGTAAATCTTACCTTTAGCAAAGTACTCCAAGTAGAAAATTAAACAATTGCATGCATGATGACGTCAGCTGTGATACTGTCCGATGAATTTTTTCAAAACCTGAGTCAAAGCACCAAGACTTGCAATACACATTCCAATGATTGTGCACTTTTTCATTTTCTTTGCCAGGCTCTAAACATTCTACCACACTTCAAAACAGTGGAACAGATTTCTCAACAACAAAAATTTGACTTGTGTCTCCCTATCCGCCTTCCTGAATTGTTATCTGAAATATTTTCAAAACATGAGAAGTGTGCAATGAACCTCAATACTACCGCTCCCCTTCCCACTTTGAAATCATCACATGCTCTTCATCTGCAAATATGTGTGAAAATTCTAACAATCAATGATTTGAAAATTGAACACAGAGTTAAAACATGAAAGTAACACATTGTTATTCCTTGGTACATTGTACATGTAGTAATGCCATCAAATTTAATTGCAAAACTATAAAAAATCACACAATTTCTCCAAGGAGTGAAGTTTATAGCTACTAAATAGCCAAAGGGGAAACAGATATTTTGACTGGTGAAACCTGCTAAATCATCATTGCAGCAAGGCCAAATTGAAGGAATTAAGTTAGCTGAGTGAAATTTCCAGCAAAATATATCAAAATGAAATGATAGCAACCATGGTTTATCCAATCAAGGTGATACAGGGATGCATGCTGAGCATTTTGCGTTATTCAAATTCCTAGGTGTTGTTACTTTCATAAGACAGGGCAACAACCTTCATCGCCACAGTCAAGTTTGTAGCAGTTGGTTTTTTTTGTTGTTGTTTTTTTTGCCCACCCCTCAACTTTCGCTGGGAGCAATACAGCTTGTTTGTCAGTGATCTGCACATGGTTTAAACAAACAGAAACACAATAGTAGCACTATGCCAAATATTTCACAAAACCGAAACAAGCTTTCTTTTGTACCATGTCCGGTGTGATGTCAATGTCCTGGTATGTCGACACCCCAGTACTGCTACTCCATCATGAAACAGGAGGGGAAGGGGGAGGGGAAGGGGGAGCAGGTCACAAGCACTTGTGGAAAATAAGGCTACCATCTTCTGTAACCAACCCTGCACATTCATGATGATAACAGCTGGAAAGCACAGTGGTATTAGACGAAATGGACAACTTGGCACACTGTGGCGCGTACTTTACTTTTGCTATTAAAACCATTACTGAAGAAGATATGTGCACCTCAGCTGATACTTTGTCGTCACGCGCCATCAATTATCAAAAATGCGATAGGTCAACTGACAAAAGACAGCAAAACTACAATAAAACAAAAAGTTATTCATGATTTTTCTGTTTTATAAACATACTTACTCTCACGTCATCAAAATGTTATAGGATTTCGGTGGAATGTTGAACGGGCAACTTTACATTTAAAAGGCAACTTGCAAAATATTTACTGCTCCATGACAAAGTGTTTTAAGCTTGTGAGAAACATTTCCACAGGCATTTTCCGGTAGCATTTTAAACAGCAAATTACTCAGCTTTGGTAGGGATTATCCTTCTAACAGCAATTTCACAAATTTAAAATAATTGGTGCTACAGACTATCGATTTGCACATGATAGATATTGCCTCAGGGAGTGGTTTTCAAAAAAGTGGGGGAGGGGGGATCTGCCAAATGTTTCAATATTATGACGGTCAGATACTACTATGGTAACTGCAGTTCAAATATGTGAAAATGTGGCTAACCTCAGTTCTTCACTGACTCTCCATTTTCACATCCAATTTCATGCAAAAGGGTCAAGTATAAAGCGGTCAGAAGAGGATTTAAAATTTCTTCTTCATTTTTTTCTTTTTCAAACTTCACTTTCAAACTGTTGCATCTTGGATTCACATTGCTTGCCTCTAAATCTTCCAAAACAGTTTAAATTGCGGGTAAAACTGTCTTTGCCAAGCTTAATGAGGTTTTATGAAATCTGATGTCATGAAACATACCCAGTGACTGTAGATGTTATCAAAACATAGTACCAAAAAACCAAGAGAAATCTGACAAATTTGGCCAGAACATCGATTTTCACTAGGTATCAATGAAATATCGGTACAAAGAACCTCATTAAGACTGTAACAACAGGACCCCTTGTTACAACAAATAGCACTTCTTGTTGAAGTCACCTCCAGGGCGTCGAACGATATTTCCTATTCCGTTATTACACAAATAGATGTATCAAGTTAAACTCCATACTGCGAAGGATGTGGTGCTGTGTGTACAGTAATTGTGTGGTCGAAGAAACCGAAGCGGTTTTTCACTAAAAAGTAAAAGCCGAGATTTTGTAACGGAAACAGTAACCCATACACACAGGTGTTGGTGGCACACTAAATTTAGAAGTTTTGAGATTGCTATATAAACAGGAAAATGGAAACCTTTGATGAACATCTGCATGATGCAACATATTTATTTCAAGACGTTGGTCCAACGACTGGCAGTGCGCAGTGTTGCAGTACAGACTTTCAAAACTTTATGTGGGGTAAAGTAGCTGAAATGTTTATAAATAATTATGCATTTTTACAACATATAGTCTTTCTCAAGTGTCATTAACCAAACAAACATGATGTTCCAAAAACGAGTACATGTAACAGTTTTGAATGTGATGTCAGCATACGTGCTTGGCTCACGATGCACTGGAGAACAAGGAAAGGCTGGGTTTCACTGAGAGAAAAGTCAACGAGCAGAATGACGAAAATGGTGGAATTTTTGTACAAAAGTGGTATATATTGCTGCGTCATCAGTACACATAGACGAAGAGAAAATTCTGTTTGTTCAGAGAATAAACTTCATTTGTCTTGGTACTCTGTACCAGTCATTACTTTCTGATGACTACTTAAATGTGACTCTAATGTGCTGGCAATGGACACTGACATTCTCTGCATGCAACAGACTGATTGAACAGCCAGTTCTCACAGATCTTTCACAGCCGTGAAAAGAAAACCCTTTCAAATGAGAGAGAACAAAGATAACTGTTCTTTCTCCGATGGCAAAATAAAGTGAAAGCAGGGAATGCATTGGTGGCCCAAGTAATCACATGTCTGATAGGTGACATACACACTGGACCCTGATTTTTTTAAGTACTTGTTTTTTTGAGAACATGCAGCCAAAGCAGCTGATAAAGAAATTTGTAAAATATGATCCCATCGGAGCAGAGTGTATCGCCATTACCATAAGTCAACTGGGTGAAGCCATGAAGCAACAGAACTTTTCAACTCTGCCTATTTATACCAGGGAACTTTCTCACATTCTCTGCGTATCAAGTTAGGGGCTTCTCCAAAGTAAAGTATCAAGTTACAGGGATATAGAAAATTTTGGTTACAGGTGACAAAAATAAATGTATAGGCAGTTACAAGTGCATGAGCACATCAGGTCATGAAAAACGTTCTTTTTTACTAAAGTAATATTTTTCACTGCCAGCAAATTTTAGCTGACAGCCGGTCGTTTTTGCTGGCTGCCGGCTATTTCCTACATCCTGAGATTAAGGTCTTTTCAAAAGGGAAATTTTCAGGTAATTTCTCCAACTTTCCAAGAATGGGAATTGTTGAGTTATAATTACTAACATTCTAATATACCATCAAATGGAAAAAGAAAACAACAGCAAGATAAATTTAAGTACTTTCAGGTTATAAAAATACTCTTGAATGTTTTTCAAATAGTTGGAAATTTACACACAAGCCTATTAACATTTAAGTTTCAACATTGGCACATATGCCACATTATCATTCACTGTTTCACAGCCCCTGTACTACAGGCAGAGGAAGACAGCACAATGCCCACTTTGCATAGTGCACGGAACACTGACCCCATGCATTCATCTATTCTATTTTGTATTGCTATCTTTGAACTTGGTCTTTGGCCCAATGCATTCATCCATTCTATCTTGTATTGCTTACTTTGAACGTGGAGAAGACCACATCACTTGCCATCTATTACTTTAAAATTTCTGTAGCTTTTGTTTCCTTTTTTATTATTTTCTGCCAATTTTTGAAACTTTCGCCTCAATATAATAGACTGAGTAGCGAACAGATTTGCTCTTTAGCAGAAAGGTTCTTGTACATGTAAGTTAAATGTTGCTATTGATAAAAAATGTTTTGGTATTGCAGGTTGTTTTGGTTTATTCGTTTAGATACAATGCCAAGGCACAAGGTTAGGTCACCGATGCGGCAGTTCACATGAAACAGACCATGACTATTCAGTTATGAGGTCATGTGAGCCAGATCTAATTATATTGCAACTTTTATTGCAGTGCAATCATTGCGCATTTCTCAGGGACAGAGAACAGAAGAAAACATGCCCAATAAAACTTTCGAATAACAATCACCAGAAAAAAACAAAAACAACTGGGCAGTGAACTTGCCCCAGTGACCTCCACCAATACTTATTTCAGGGTAAAAGTTGATGGTACACTTGCCATGGAAAAGTGTAAACCAATGGCCTAGGCAAAACAACTTGTGATGCGTGGTATGCAATAATAACAGACTGAACATGCTGGTCAGCTAGTAGGATGTTGACCAATGATGACGACTACGACTACGTAAGCAAGGATGGAAACACAACGGGGTGACTTCCTCAGGACAAAACAACCCTTCCTCAAGACAAACAAGCTCAGTCAGTGCATCCACGACTTTTTTTTACTTTTCAATGATGCTATGCACAGCTGGTCTTTGGCAACCACTATACCTGATGCACTGAACAACAGTATGAATGAAATGAAAGCTACAAAATAATGGGCTGTGCAATAGTACCTTGCAGGCAGCAACCATGCCACAGGGTAGGACAATGCCCTTGGTCTCAATATGAAAATCACAAATAAACCTTGCCCAAGAAACCAAAACAGCCCATACCATGCATGCTGGTCTTCCCTTTCAGTTTCACAGCCATGCACAAACAAGATTATTTAATGATATATTGTAAATCCGCTCTCAAATGTAAAGCAGGAACTTGATACACCATGAAAAGTTTCAGTGTGTCAGAATTACCCTATCAGCTCACATTTACTTCTTAACAATTCATGAAAAATACTGGCTGGCTAAACTCCAATTGTTTCACAAAGTGACAAAGCTAAGATCAAAGTACTGTTTCCAAAGCAGAAGTTTCTCACAAACAAACAAAACAAAAATGAAAAATTGCACCATAAACATACAATCAACAATTAAAATAGTCTTGGCTGATCACGCTACTTTGCAGGTCATATCAAAGGAATTTGGGAATTCCCCTCAGGTGTACAGTGATATCACAAATTCTACGAATTCTATTGTCTCTATGTATAGAAAAAACCAAAGGAGCATGCTATTGATGTGTTTGGTACCAATGAAAATGACAGGAGTCATTTGCAAAGGATAACAGCAATTCAAGGACAAAGCTAATAATGGACAGGTGTGGGTATGAATGAATAACGCCGATTGCAAATGACATCACTTTTCTCTCTCATTAATATGCATAAATAAATATTTGTCCGCATTTTCCGCATATACAAAGAAAATAAAACCTGGTTGTGTTACAATTGAAAAACACTAATTCATCTGACTTTATGGCTCAGACTACAAGCTGCAACAAAAGCTGCTCATGCCACAACAAAATTTGTCTGAATTTTAGGCAGTGGCGTCCAATATATTTAGTATCAAACCTGAAATTGCCATCAACGCTATTATATTACATATTATATACTATATATGCATAAAGAGAAACTGCCAAAGTGGGTCGATTACTGGGCAAGTACATTACATTCCTGATGAGATGTTTTAGATTTTAAAATTTTTGATAACAATACTATGCAATCTACAGGATTTTATTTCATCATAGACAAAACCCTCATTTTTCAAATGTATTTTCATCACTGAAATATTGATAGTCGCACTATCTAAGACAACTGCATATTTAAAGTTGTATTAAAAAGAGCACAACTGAAAATGATTTCAGCTACAAAAGATGACCTAGCCCCTCTGTCACCTTTGTCACTTTGGTACATCTCTGTAGTCTTCAATGCGATGGTCTGACCAATGTCGGAAATGGGATGAAAGGGGTAAATTTGATAGATGAACTGACCAGAAGATATGAGACAACTTTGAGGAAAGAGGTTTAAGATGGAAAACGGGTAACTTCACTGAATGCCACTATTCCTACAGTCACTGACTGAAAATTACTTCACTGAGTTGCAACAAGCTTTCAACCACTTTGCCATCTGTTATGGGTTTCTGATTCCCACCCCATGACACACACTACACCCCTGCTGTCACGCAGACATCCTTGAGAAACCTGGAAACTGAAGACACTCCACACTAGCATCAACTGTAAGAGAACATCGCCCCACTTTGTATGACTCTTTAATACACTTGCAGACCAACAGCTGAGGATCAAATCCCAGGAAAAGTCACTTGATCCCGAGGATGTGGTATGGAAAAGACCCACTGAAAGACCTCTCCAGCAAAGGAAGCACCAGCTCCCTGGGAGACTTGTCTTAAAGTTAAAAGGACTCACCTTCCCGGATATTAATGATGTGTGGATGCTCTAATGATGTCATAATCTTAATTTCTCTGCGGATGCGTTCCAGATCCTCAATATTACCAATCTTTTTCTTCCGAATGGTTTTAATTGCCACCTGCAGTGGGAAAACCACATGATCAGTGTCAGTGAAATGCTGCATGGAATGCATCCCACTTTTAAATTGTAGTCTTTTCCATGTACTTTTAAACATATTTTTTTCAAAGGGAAACTATATAATCTCAGTTTACACAAACTCGGAAGAGACATAACTCTCTGAAAACCTCTTTTAGTCACAAATCATAATCTATACCGCAGGAAATGTTTTTAAGTCGCTGTCATCACTGCTTGTGATAAAACCAGGACACAGGAACAGCATTTCAAGTATTAGTAACAAGCTTACCAGAGGAAACCACAGTTGCTTCTCGACCATACTTTGATACTAAAGTGGAGCTGGAAAACACCTCTAATCTTTATTGAAAATTAACACAAGTAAATACTTTCCAGTGAATAGATTCAACTACCTTCAGTAATAATCACCAATATATTTTACTTTAAAATATTTACAGCAGATCTAACTAAACCACTATAATGCACCTCTTTTCTACACGATCAATTTCTTTCCAGGAACTGCATATTTTTTGCATCCAAGACATGTTGGTATGTTGTTTTCAGTTATTTATTAATAGTTTATGATCACATCAGCCATTTGTGTTTGAATACAAAGTCCTGGGTTAAACAGGAATGTAACCTTTTCACCTGATCTGTGAATTCTTGATGGTAAACATGTGTTTTCCGTGTGTTGATAAGAAAAAAAATCGGCAACCATGCAAATCATGTTGGTGCGGTCAGTGCTTTTCAACTTGGCTCTCAAAATAAAAGGCTGTAATTTAATAGTTTGTCTGCAAACGCTTAGCAGGGTGTAAGGGCTTGCCATACAGACATGATAGATTCTATAAATAGTCACCTGAGAGAAGGAAAATATTGGGGACGGTTAAATCATTCAGTCATCTGCCCAGCGGGATGTGTGCCAATTAGTTCAGTCACCTCAATTCTAAGCTGACCATGTGTTTCCCAGACACAATGTCTGTGCACTTTTAACAATATAGAAAACGTTCCAGAAAATGCTAATTTTTTTTAAGTATGGTGGCAATACGATTTCTTTCACTTGGTTTACAATGATTAGCAAATACTCAGCAATAAAATGAACAATTTCATTAGTGTCACAGTAATGTGTCTGAGAAGGCATACATAATTTATAAATTGAAATTTGAAGGTTATAATTTTAGTATAAAACTACAGTAATTACTACATGTGTAACATAGAGGTTGAGAGGGGAGGCAGGAAAAGTGAACTCAGAGATTAAGTCGTACGCTTCTGAAGCTTCTTCAACATGTTTGATGTAATTTGATGAAATTTCACACGTTGAACTTCTTTGGAGCGAAGCTAGCTGGGTGTCCTACCCGCCGCACAGGAACAAATAGATGACTATACATCGAATTCATGATGAATTAACAGCCAAGGGTGTACAAATACAATTGTAATTGTGTATGTAAAAAGAGAGCATTTACGACTTCCCTTTTGCACTTACGCATATTTACGAATCATTATACGCGGACACGAGGCGATAAAAAAGTGAAAATTTCGTCGGGCCGTTTCAATACAATAATAGTAAAATGAGATCTTGAGCTGTTGAGAGTGCAAGTCTTTTCTTTTCGTTAGCCGGCATGCGGTGAATATAAAAACATGTTCATACATTTCACATGAATTCATCCTGTGGAATGCAATGGAGCAGTCAAACAAATGGCGAGTGTAACTCTGGGCAACTATTACAGAAACGCTTCAAAACATCTCAGGTATGTCGATTTATTGTTCGGCCCCATTACCTGTCAGTCCAAATATACGCACCACGCGCGCGCGTGGTACAAGCAATGCGAGGTTTATCTGTACCATGCGTTGGCGTACCACTACAACACCTTGTTTCGTCAACATTTTTCGCTTATCAAAAGCTGTACAAAGTTACGCGGGACTGTGTAACTCGGTAAATATTTCCGAAGCGATGTCAACATCCTTCTCTGTTCAACATAACACGTCTTCGGCAACTGTGATTTGTTTTCCGAGATAATATCAAATTAATCCTATAAAAATCAGCGCACGTGAGTTCTGCCAAATATCAGAGAGGGTTTAACGTGGGTCATGTGGGTCACCGATTGCACACTCCTACCCCAGAATCCCCGCCTTAGAAACTGTCTAACGGAGGAAAAAAAACACCTTATCTCAGAATGTTGAAAACTGCATATTGTACGCGACTTGTGTACGAAATGAATTAATGTAAAATACAGGACAGAGTGAATATTGTGAATGATCGTTCCGTCGGCTGTGCAGTTGGTTGGGTCTCAGGGCTTATATCTTGCCAATACAGATTGTATTGATGCACAACGTTTTATAGCGCTAATATTATTAGCGCTGTAAAGCGTTGTGCATCACTACAATCTATATTGGCAAGATGGTGCGGTTTATGAGAGAAAACTGACTCACCTTTTCGCTTGTCGTAACCTCCAGTGCTAATTTTACCTGACCGTACGTGCCTTCTCCGAGTGTTTTCACCAGCTGAAACCGTTGTTTGAGTTTGTGTTTATGCTGGTGATGTCGGAAGCCCGACCGCCGTTCGCGTTCGTGGTTTATCGTTGGTGAGGCCATAATCTGTTAATGGTTACCTGTGTTTAGCTTCAACGACGGCGGACGCGTTCAAGGTGAATCTATATGGCCTCTGAATCCTGAGATAGTCTGTAGGATGCATGAATTTAGCTAGGAGTCGTCTGTAAAGTATCTTCCTTGTTTCTGACTCGCGCCTACAACATGTACATGCATTTTGCTCGTCCGATGACATTTGCTGTGAGTAGGAGGAGCCTCTTACCAAATATGGATGTGGTTTTCCTAATATGGAAATTGATGCCACTTTTGACCCTTCAACTCTTTTACGCACTGTTCTGTGGCAAAATCCATGTAATGGATGCTGTGTTTCGAGATGTGAAAATCGTGAAGATGACACCCGTTCCTGATAGGCTTACGTCTGAAGGCGAGATCACACGCGAGTAACTCGATATCGCAAATAGTTTTGTTTTGCTGGATGAGATTTTTCTCCGAAATGAACTATACTTGATCAGCTACAGCTTCTTTGAAGCAAGGAAAGGCGAATTCAGAACTTAGCCATGGAGGAAAAAGGCAGTAGATGATGAGGAAAGAGAGAAACATGAAGCCGCGATGTAATGGGTCATTACACTCATCAAAGAAAATTAATGTTACAAGTGAGACCCTCCTCAGCATGTGTTATATTTTCCTAAGGCACATCGTAAGCTTACTATTCTTTAGGCCGACTACAAAAAACATCTGCGTTCCGGTAACATGCCTCAGAAATTTAGGGAAAATAGGTCAGGATCGGAGGATTTTTTTATTGTTGTTTGTTGAGACCCATAAAATAAGGTAAAATTTAGTCATTCACCTTTTTTTTTGAAAATTTGGAAAAATGTCAAGGGTTGACATCGGCGACTTACCGGAAACACACACTTTTTTCGTTGCCCAGCCAATTTCAGATTTTTTGACGACTGTTACGATGGAGTAAAAATACTTTGCAAGTAAAATTGAGGTAATTTCGTGCGATTTTCAGTCTGTGGAACTATTTAACATGTCCCCTTTCGCCAAGCAAACTGCCCTTCATGAGGATCATCTACATACACAAACGTTGTGTATGTAATATGTTGCAGTATAGGAGAGACGATGTCAAAAGGTTCGTAATTGACTCGGATTGTACGGGCTTGAACGGCAAAGGACAAAAATAGCCCTGTTTTCTGAAAGAAACAAGTACGTCATATGGAACAGGACAAATTTCAAGACAAGACAACCATTGAAGCGCAAAACAACGAGACAAGGTTAGAACATCGGTGAAGTATTCACACAGATTGTGTGCTATTGTTAATTGCACTGAAGAGTGACTTGAAAGGAATGTCGCGCGAACTGGTCAACGTCAAATAGATTTTACGTCATGCTTTCCTCAGAGGAGATCGAAAGAAAATACTTCAGGATTTCAAAACGCAATAATAATGAAATGTGTTGGGACGTTACTGATAAAATTACAACCATTTTCAGTAATAGAGCGCGAAGCCACTGCAGTGAACTGCAATAAAACTGCTCACACTAATTAGTTAATGTAGTTTTCTTCAAAAATATATGTGAAAACAACAAATAAGTTGACTGCAAGTTTTCACGCTTACGCCCGTGATTCTTTCCTTAGTCAAGAATCTGTACATGCGTTTCTAGCTTAAAATTGTTTCATTTGCGGTTAACATAGGCTCAAATAGGCCTATATAAATTGTCCCATGCATGGACTTCGTGCCGTCGATGATAGGTGGCGCGCATGGCCGTCAGATACATGGTGGTTCAAACGCTGAGCAAAAAGCTGCAGTGAAAATGTAGAAAACGTGACATTCCTTATCGACGACAAGAGACGCGATCTCATTTGATAGTGATCCACGGACGTAAACCAAGCCGATAATTACGAGAAACGATTGCAATACCGCCACAGCTGTAGTTCTGGTGCCCTTCATATAAGCATGATGAAGATCGGCATGCCAAATTTTGATTTTCCCTCCCCTCCTTCTGTCATCGTTTTCCGTGGCATGAGAAAATCATTGTAGTGGGGTGAATGTTTGTTTTATCAGCGAGGGTGTTCACTCGGAGGAATTCGTCCCTGTATCCCATCTTTTGGCGCCGCTTCATGTATTTGAGTTATTTGCCAATTTGATAGGGGCATTCCAATAGACGAGTAAATGACCTGTAGGGCTTTGAACTCCTTGAGAGAAATCTGCATACCTGTGCCAGTGTGTTTTGCTTAGCTTGCATGACAACCTTTTCTTGTATAGCTTTGTCTCTGACACTTGCATGGTTTTCGACTCGAAATCTCGATCACATGTTCATGCTTAATATGATTTTGACCTGTTTTTGATGGTCAATCTTGTCGCAGACGACGAACAAAGAAGTGAGTAGAAATCTAATACCCTGATCCAAAATATGAATACAAGTGTCCTTTATATTTCTTTACAGAAACACGACTATTATATTCATACTTGTGCTGTACTCTTTTGAACAAAAATATTCAAATTTAACTCTTCCTCAATGCAAAGAGTGATACTTGCATATGCACGTGGGTTCCTTCGGTATCGTGGACAGAGGATCGCCGGGAATCGAATCTAGCGCCGTACGCTTTTAGGATTTAGCGACTTAAAATGTACAACGATAGTCTAGACCTTGCAAGTACAGGACATATATTATTATCTGATGTATTTGTTTGTATGAAAGAACGTACATGAAAGTTTCGTTGTTAGGACATAGACGGCGACACAGATTTCACTTGTTACGATAAACCGACACAAACACAAACAGCAATTATACAAAAACAATCAACAATAAGACAATAATATCTCACTGTTCTTTTATCAAAACATAGTCAGCGTAGTTGAAAAACCGAGCCATAAATGATGAAAACGGTCACAGAGCAAGCATGCCAAAATATTTCAACTTGAAGTTTTCGTGATTTATAGAGAGAAAGTCCGGTATTTCCTGTACGATATCATAGATTGAGTTCAGTAGATGTCGGATCAGAACAAATGCTAGCGAACAAATTTAAAGAACTCGTCAAACAAACATCTCAACCATCTTTCCTTGTAAGGTTGCACGTTCGCTCTAGCTTCGAGCATCTTTTATCAGATGCGACAAACTGCCCAGTACATGTAGATTTTCGCAACAAACAAGGACACGCGTCGCTCTACATCTTGATTTGAGAAAGGCAAGGGTATTCCATATCGACGGAGAATGCGATCATAATCTCACGCTTTCACGCATTTGGTAGATATCATTCTCGCGTCATACACGCACATTGGATTCCGACATCAGTTCTCAGACCGTGCCAAAGGTTGCCGGTCAATAAACCGACATAAACACGAACCATGCAATCCTTTACCATAGGTCATCCTTGCGAGTTGTGTGCGAAACGCCACATATGGCCACATAAAAGTTTGCACCTCTTCGTATCAAAGTTTGAAGTAGGTCTATTAAGCGGAAATTACTTTTAAAACGCAAACGATCAACACGCCCTTTCAAAATTCCGCGAATAGAATTATAAAAAGGGGTGGAATTTTTTCTACTTTGGCTAGTGAAAGTCATTCGCTACTAACACTCCCGGACTGGTTATCGAGCCATGCGCGCATTGGCACTGCCAAGAAACATGCATGTGCAGTATGGGCTAAAATAATACGTAAGAGTGGGCGTCTGCACGGGTAAAGTCGCGTGTCAAACGCGGATAGATCACTGGCATTGAAGGCAAGGCAACTCTTGGAAATGAGAAGTTACCCGCTAAATCTTGAATTGTTGCAATTTAAAAGTTATGTCGGGCTTGTTTGTTTGTTTGTTTGTTTGTTTGTCGCCTTTTCTTTGTCTTTCTCTAACTTTGTTATACAGACTCAATTGCGAAGACTTCAGGTCACGATATACAGTCTTATTAGGGATGACCAGTGAAATTTACCCAATAGTTCCACACCCTATAATATGCCGTTTTACTGGTTCCTGCAACAGGACTGTGTTGGGAGTTATAAATTATCATTTATGTAAAGTTTGACAGCCGTCTTTTACCTTCGGCAGTTGAGAAAAAATAAATTGATAAATAAACGGAAAAGCCAGAGCTCGACAGATACTATATACTTGACATACTAGATATACTTCTATACACTAGAACTCTTCAATATTTCTACTACTATTCTTTGCATTTGAAGTAGAAATGAATGATTTTCCTCTGAATTGGCATTTGCAAACACACCAAACTGTTAAAATTACTCACATTACTTTTAAAAGCTTCCTCTTAACAATCAGAAATGCATATTGCTATAATTTGTAGACATAGGAGTCTATGAAGATAAGGCCTTTAAAGTGTATACAATTTAGATTTCTGATTCCTTGAACACAATGAGCTCAATGCAAATCAGATATTTATATAATAAAATTGTTAAACTTAGAAGCTTTTCCTAGAATATGACGTAATTCAGGAAATTAGTAATCCTCCGCTAATATGTCGTCGTCATTTATACTTGCTATGGACGTCAATGTATT
>LD355074.1:99608-123069 GCA_001465055.1 Ptychodera flava | reverse complement strand
AGGGGCAAGAGTCATTATCTTTTGTCTTGTTTCCTTGTTTGTCTTTTTATATGGTTATTTTTTGTCTTTATGTTGTTTGATAATTTGTTTGTTAATGTGTCTGTTTGTTTTTGTGTTTATTCGTATATAGTGTTCCTATCTAGCTACGCGAAGAGACTTCACGGTGAATAAACGAACACCAAATTCACTGAAATTAGCTAAAAGCGCTACAATCCGATGTTTGCGTCATCGTATTGCACTTGACAAGGAAAGGATGTTGGGAATGTATCGCCCTCAAATGTTACCCTGTTTCGGAAATTGTAGTATCTTGAACTCCATTTGGGTAATCCGACGAGTGGGGTTAAGAAAAGTGGTGGTGTACAGACCTCGGAAAACTCTGTTATTAATTCCAAGAAATCTAAATGCAGCGTTTGTGAAGTGAAGTCTTCAGGAGTTTCAAAGTTCTTAAAGTCAGTGAGACACATGGTATCCAAGTCGAGGCATACTGAGCGCCCGCCCGTATACCGGTTTGTCTCTGTCTTGAAGGTATCATCTATAGCTCCTATCGTTAATCATTATAGAGAATAAGGAACGAAACAATAACATTAACTTAAAGTTAATGAAAACCTTAAAACATTTTACTCCGATTTATGATAATAATGTTTTAGAATGGATATTTAGTAGAGTTCAGTTTCAAATAAAGTTATTTCGATGGCTTTCATATTTTCTACAAAAAAGCACTTGTCACATGACTTTCAACTCTGTAGTGTTAGCTCCTAGTATGTCTCTTTGATGAAATGAAGGTGAAATTTGTAATTACTCATTTTGAATTGTTAGGAAGCAGTGCTCCCATTTTCAGTACAACAACTTTTCCATAAATGTATATAAGATAACCCCCAATTCGATTTGTTGAATGGTGTTATTCAGATTTGAGTAACGAAATATGACTTTGAAGACACATTTTATGAGCCACATTTGTCATCTTTAGCCAAAATATCTTCACCATTGATATATTCTGTGTAATAGCTTATATATTTGGTATATCAAACTTGCTTCTTTGCTGATCAAATTGGAGTATCATTGACGCATTATTTTGTTTTACTAATACCTTACTTGATTCATTAATAAATATTTTTCAAAGAGGTATTCATGACACTGTCTTTAAGCTAACGTCACTGTGGCAGTTTATATATGTTGTGGTATTAGCCGGTATTTTAATAATGTCATATGTTTTGAAGTTACATATCCTTTTGTATATTGACTTTCATTGACACTCAGAGTATGTTTTAGTATACCCTCATTTAAATGGATTCAAATGAAAGAGAAGTTGGGTACAACTTGACGGAGTGACAAATGCCCAAAGAATAAATAAACGTGGTAGTGGTGTATGAAAGAGGAAAGACAAGATGACAAGATGACGGATGTGATGTGTAAATCATTATTGTCAATTTGAATCGATCATTTTTTTAGTCAGATTTTATTGATAGTTTTATCGTTTTATTAATTGTTGTTGTTGAAATGATTCTTCACAGGACGGCCAAGCTGCATTTAATGTCTCCTACTCTGAGGCTCTCAGCTTCAGTCAGAAAAATATGTCAAAGATGCAACAAAGCTATCAAGGTGATTATTCAAGTTTTAGTTTTCTCATCGGAAAGTAAGGGAGGCCGTTAAGTCAACTCTGTATCTGAGTGCTGTGAAGCTTTACAAGAAAAATAAATAAACAGTCTTTTGATTAGAAAATAAGCGAAAGTATGCCACGGAAAACCACTTTGCTAAATTCTCTTTACTCCTCTCTATAGCCTGTCCAAGCGTTGACATCGCCTCTATGCGTAGTAATTGGAATATTCTGCAACCGTATGAATCACATGAATATTGAATCAAAGATACACATTAACTTTCGAGGTTTGTTGTTCTTGTTTGATGTAATGTTCACACTTACCTTTTATTTGTCGCAATACTACTCCTACTACTACTAGACTGGAAGATTCTTCGCTCGAGGGCGCTCCTTACGTTGGGGGGGGGGGCGTAGAGGGCGCCCTCGAGTGACGGCTCTTTCAGTCTACACTCCTGGGGTTATTTGAAGTATAAAGTCAGGCTTTGAATCTACATTAAGTGAATGTTACACCACAGCATCGAAAGGAACGCCACTGTCAGGTCAGGCTCAAGCCACGGCTGTCTTCACGAAGAAAGATAAAAAGGGAAAGAAGGACAAGAGTAAGAAAGTAACGAAGACAGACAGCGCCCTCTCCAGTGATTTCAGGTATAGTTGCAATGTGTATTGTATATGTGAACAGGTACTCAATTTGGCAACTTTGTGAAACTTCATTTTTTTGTAACACACGACACAACCTAGACTACTGTGAAGAGTTGTGTCCCTAATGGCATAGCTTTCGCTTTTACAATTGCACTCTACCTTCCATGTATTCAGGAAGAGACAAGAATGTGGTTAACCAACGACTAGGCAAGTGTTTGACAATACCCCGCCCAATGTCACTATGACGTTGCCTATTGTGCACCCACGGCACTGGACCTCTCCTTTTAACCTCTTGGAAATGTATATTGAATCAGCAATCACGTCTAACACTTCTGTGACGATGCAATTATGGTACACTATTACTGCCATCCTACAAAGGTGTGCAGTGAGTGATGTTTAAAGATTGCACCTCAACACTCTTGGTTAAATTAAGATTGGTATTTTTTTCTCCATTTTTGCACTGCTCATGGACGTAATATTTCATTTCGTTGAATAAATTTATCAGATAAAAACATTTTACTAGTGATGATCTTGAGGCAGACGTTAGAAATACTCCTTAAAGGTGCCCACATAAAGTATCGTCTTCGAGGGATGCAATTTGTTTTGAATTCCATAATTTTCTTCAATGGTTCATTTCAATGGTTCATTTCCTCTGTGCCTTTTTTTTCACTTGCAGGCGTGTTAGTGATGTTGGAAGGAATCCTGACATGGGCTTTGCGGTAAGAGTAAGCCATCTTTTGTCATAGCTTTCAAGTATGTTGAAAAGATAAATCCCTTGGTAAAGCTATTTTTCCATAGTTGTGTGTGTTTCTTACCATCGAATTCACTCTTTTTAAACTTTTTGTTTTTATAATTTGAAGTCTTAGAGCAAACAAAAAACAAAAAAAGCCAAAAAAACCCATCGTTGTCTGTCGACTTTCATATTTAAAATCATCTTCTGCCAGGCTAAACAAACGCTTTCCTGCATGTATGGGCAGTAAAAAGCTGTAATGATCCATAACCTATTTCACCAATTTAACATGCCTGACACACATTGAACTAATTTACTTGCGGTGGCAGAACTACAATTATAAGCAATACGATTAGAAAGTAATTTGCCGTGTTGAAGGCAGTGTAGGGATAAACTTTCGATTGACATGGGGTCACCCAGGGTCATCAACCTTACAAGTTCACTGGAGTAAAGGAGTTCAGGAAGGAATTCGATTCAACCCAATTTTTAGAAATCTTAAATTTCATTTAAACATTGTATATTGCAAATTATTGACAATCGCTTTTGAGTGAATTCTTTGATTTCTTATATGTTTATTGTTAAAGTCTGTTTTTAGTTTTAGTCTGGTCAGTATATTTTTATGAATGTTGTTGGATTTCAAAGAGGACTACGACTCTACTGTTAAGCTTTTACCTCATAGGTGTCAATCGATAGGTTATCATTTTAAATAAATAAATCCAAAAATATGAAGTAAGTTTTATATTTGTCCTTTGTAGACGGAGAATCTTTATGCCGACTTGAAGAACTTCTTTGATGCTATCGGTATTTCAGAGTCTCAACTAAGGGACAAGGATACATCAGAATTTGTCTATTACTTTATTCAAAGTCAGGGTGGTGTTGAGGCAGTCAAGCGAAACCAGGAAAGACTCATAAGTCAGATGTGTAAGTCAAAAAATCTCATTTTTGAGCATGTATGAGTACATGTTTGTTTAATTCACAAATTGGCAGCTCTTTACATGATTGCCTTGATGTGATAACACGTTTACGGAGGCACCGTTGGGCAGTGGTCAGGGTTCCGGACTCATCGGAGGATTGCTAGTTCCAGACCCGGCAGGTCCAGAGTAACGGACTCAATGTCAGAGGACGGTGAGTTCGAGACCCCAGCATGGTGTTGCGCCCTTGACCAAGGCACTACTCCTCATTGCTCCATTGGGGTAGTGGGTTATGGGTACTTCATCCTGTAATTGGGTTCGCCTGTTGGATGATGGATACAAATGATGGTTTGTGTTTGTTGCTGCTTAGTACTGACTGGTCCTATAAATTTGTAAACAACAAAGTCCATAACATTAGAGAATTGAAATTTAAATTGAAACATAAAAACATATGATTAAGATTTAAGACAAAAACACGTTTTATAGAGGGTAATAATCATGGACCTCTTCCAATTCAAGTTGAAGATTCGATGCTGGTAATGATATCTTGAGAGTGCAGCCAACTTCGATACAATCCAAGTATCTTTCTTGTCTGACCATGAGTCAAATAAGTGAAGATGTGGGACATATTGGCGTCAGAAACTAAAAGATGTGAAATCCAGTACACCTTAGATGGACACGCAAAGCTGTCATTTCATTGAAGTTCGATTAAATTCAATGACATTTTGTTTAATTTTTTTTCTTCTGTACAAACACCACCACAACCAGTGGGAGGATACTTTCATATCCCTCCTCCTCCATCACAAACCAGGAGCGAACCGCCCCCGCCAATGCCACCGACAGACTTACCAGGAAAAGGTCAGGAAAAGAGCCAGAGGAAGCAACAAAGGAGGCAAGGTGATCATTCAAGTTTTACTTTCCTCATTAAATTGTTTTCTAATGTGATATTTTAAGACAACTTATCAATGGCTCATTAAAGGGAGCGTCTCTTCCAAGAAAGATGCATTTCTTTTGGGGGCACTTTGCCCATCTGAAATCTATTCATAACGAGATGTGCACTTTTCAGTGAAACACTGAAAATCATTTCGTACTTTAATGAAACCATTGGTATTAATTGGGTGTAGTGGCGCATTCCAAACCTACCGTACTTTCCTGTTTGCTGAATGTGTATCTGAACAATTTCAATAAGAAAACATCAAACGTTCATACTGAGACAAACATAAATACATATGGAGGCTACTGAATACAGCATTTTGCATGACTAATTTGTAAAATCAATTATGCCAATCACAATCACACGTTAAAAACTCTGTTTGAAATTCAAATCACCCATTTGGCAATTCTAAACACGATGTTGTCAGTGCTTGCCATAGTGTAAATATTTTGGAAATTAACATGCAGCATAAATCGTTGTGTCCACATATGTTCATACATATGCAGAATATAGAGGTAACAGATAAAATGATTGGTCCAAAACATTCAACAAGTGTATTTTTATAAAGTGAAATCACTTGTGTCTACATAATTGCTCCCATAAGTGCTGAGCAGAGTGAAGGCATCTATGCTGACAGACCAGATATAACACGCAATGCAAAGTTCACTCGTTGGAAATTTCTGCAATGGTATGAATAACGTGGATAAAGAAACAACAAACATACTAAATCGTCAGGGTTGTTGGTTCTGTATGATGCAATGTTCACGTTGACTTTGTATATGATGAAATACTCATGGGTTTATGCGTAGTGAGGCTTTTAGTCAACACGATGCAAATGTGTTGAATTACACAGCAGCATCGAAAACAACGCAACAACCAGGTCAGGCTCAAGCAACGGCCGTCTTCAAGAAGAAAGAGAAAAAGGGAAAATTGGACAAGAATAAGACATTAATGACGTCATACATTGGCATCCCCAGTGATTTCAAGTAGGTACAGATACAATGTGTATTTTAAATGTAAACATACAATTAAGCAATAACCTCGTGCTATATGTCGCGCATTGCACCAAAATCTCATGTATACCTGCCTGTGGCTGCGGTCTTTGCTTTTATATTATATTATATTATATTATATTATATTATATTATATTATATTATATTATATTATATTATATTATATTATATTATATTACATTGTATCGTGCTACTATTCGCCATTCTGACTGGACGAGAGCTCATTTCACTAAAATACTGTTTTTGCAGTGCTAAAACTGACCCCTAAACAAGTATACAGGGTCTATGGAGGGTTAATGGGGAAAACAATAAAGGGGAGGGCACATAGATGGCAGGGAAATTTTTAGGGTATTAATAAATAAATAGTTAATTTGATAATTAGTATCGTGTAAACACAGATGTAGACATTTTCATTCTCGTTTTAGCAATGCCTCACTGTACTTTTGGCAGTTTGCCATACTTGCACCGTCACTTTTTGCCGTCTTCGTAATATGTTGTCGTTCGATACTGTGTGCGTTTGTTGACAACGTAATCCCAACTCATAAAAATGCTCGGCCTAGGGCGCTGAATTTCCGACGTTCGATCTCTCAGACGTCCGTTTTCTGCGGCTTAAAGTGACGAGAACACCCCAAGACGACGACAGAGACACAAGTTGATTATAAGCAATAACTCTCGCCGCAGCAGTGCATACATTTGATTTTGGTACAATTAATGCATAATTGGACATTACTGGTTGAGAACAGATAGATTTTATTGGTACAATGCGCTTCATATAGCACTCGCGCTGTATGTCGCGATTTGTACCAAAGGCCTGTATACCTGCCTGCAGCGGGGGTTATTGCTCAATCAACTTGTGCGTCTCTGTCGTCTTATTGAGCTATTCTCGTTACGTTAAGCCCCCATGTAGAAAACGGGCTCTGAGAGATCGAACGTCGGAAATTCAGCGCCCGAGACCATAAATTGGGATTACGTTGACAACATGCGCACACTATATTAAACAATATGTGCAAGATTACTGAACTCCTATCCTACCTGTTTTTGTATTTGAGATTGTTTTCGTGTATCTGATCACTGATGGTTACATGAAAATTAATACCACCACCTCTATTTTTGCACTGCTAACTGGGTATAATGTATCACCACATGGAATTAATTTATCCGTAGAAAAACGAGGGTCTATGATTTATCACATAAATTGATCACCTTGAATCAGATATGTCCATACATAAACTGTCCTGTTTGAGGAACCAATATGTTTTTGTTAACTCTCCCTTTAGAGAAACTTCTATCTTAAACCATGTATTGATAAGATTTTAGAATGGCTAAAGATGAGGTGTTGCCAGGTACTCCCACAAGAAATGGAGGTCATTGGGTTTTCCCAAGACCGACAATTCTCACAAGTAGCTCGATCTAAGTTAGTGCAAATAGTAAAAAGGACCTTATCAGAGATTTCGTAAAAGATGTTCATTATGTTCGAGAAGCTGAAAGTCACATATTAAAAAAATTGCACAATAAAAAAAATTGCAATTCTTTCCTTTGCAGTAGTACGGTAAAAGCATGGCAGGCTACTGAAATGGGCAAATATATTCTGCGTTTTTTTACTTGCAGACATGTTTGTGATGCTGGGTGTAGATGGGATCCTGATAATGGCTTTGATGTAAGTTTGTGACACATATTTCTGTTTCTAGACTTATCTTAAACTATCTTGAAGGAACATATCTCATGACGTATTACACATCTCATGACGTATTACACATCTCATGACGTATTGCACCTATTTTCCATGATTCAATGTATTTAAACCCCAGTTTCTATCAGGCCAACCAAACACCTTCCTGCAAAGTCTGTAAAAACTGTAATAAGCCATAACAAGTCCCATTTGCAAGAATGTACTGGACTTTTGCTGAGCTTTGAAGTAACACCCTAAAACGTTAAATAATGTAGTGGATATCACTAAATTTTAATGGCTAATAATAAAACATCACCTGTGTTTTGCTATGTTTTTCGGATTTGGAACTCCCAGACCAGTTCAAACACCCCCAGTATGATGGCATTGATATTCCAAGAAGAGGGCGCTCAATGGCATGCTCTGGTAACATTTACTAACGTGCTGCTCCTGGAGAATGAGAACGGTCTTTGAACGCCAGCATCTTGAAATCCTAAAATCAATGCAATTTCCACTTTCTTGGTAGAATTATTGCTGAGAAAAGTATTGAACTTTGTGTAGGGATACATAAGACCATTGATGAAGTTATAGCATGATCTATATTTTTCCCTTGTAGATTAAGAATCTTGACCCAGACTTGATGAAGTTCTTTGACGCTGTAGGTATTTCGGAGTCACAGCTGAAGGACAAGGAGACATCCAAATTTATACATTACTTTATTGAAAGTCAGGGTGGTGTGGAGGCCATCAAAAAAGATCAGGAAAGACCCAGAAGCAAAAAACGTAAGTCAAAAAATATATTGCTTGAAAATGTATGTGTAAATATATGTTAATTTACAGCTCGATAGCTTTGTAACTGGTTAACTAATGTGATAGAACCTTTATGTACGTCACTGATGACATACTGGCCCTACCAATTTGTACAGAACAAAAGTCAACCAATATATGAGAAGACTACAGCGTATCAATTTAAACATAAGAAAGAGTAAATATGTATGTGGTTATAAATTGAAGACATTTCTATTATAGGTAATCGTCATGGGACTCCATGCCAATTGGGGTTGCAGACACAGACGAGTATTTTTATGTAATCCGATTTTTCTGTTTGACGTCATCGTATATTCGCGTTTTTCGTGGAGTTGTACAACTTCGAATCGAACCTGGATTAGTTTTCATTCAATAAGTAAAATGGCCCATCACCAAGGTGATATGAATATGATTTACAGGGTCCTTTGACTCATAAATCCGACGAATTTGAAATTTTAATTTTAATACCCCACGTGCCATCTTTACCAATCAGTCATGCGGATTCGTTAACGTGAACTTGTCAATCATTGTCTCACGCTATCCCTATGCCAAAGTAAGCCGGTCATCAGCGGGCAGACAGGTTTCACTGCGCTAGCTGTGGACACCCACAGTAATAGTTATTTAAAATATTTCGAATCATTTATGAAAGAAATGCAACGACAAGATGGGAACATTAGTTCTTATTCGAGGAAGTGTCATGGCTTTTAAAATATCACAAGCTTACAATCTTGGCGATCCCTAAATATTCCGTTTGATGGCACCCAGACTACGTCATGACATGTTTGTGGCCACAACGCTGCTGTCACGTGCACCGGTCTGCGCCGGCGTCAACTCGTCAGTCCCGATCCCGGTCGTCCATGTTTATTTACGTCATATGGATTTTGGTGTTTGCAGTGACACATATCCCGCACGTAGATATCTTCAAACTTTTGTTACTTGTCGGAAAGTCTGCTTTGTTGTCGATATTCGATAAGATATCCAGTGATGGTCTTCTTTGTGTCAGTAAAATAAGTGTAGAAGTAGGATAAATTGGGATAAGAAACAAAAAGTTAAAGTAAATACACCTCACATGTATATGTAAAAGCTACATATGGTCTTCCACTAATCTCGACAATGTCACCACTGATGAATTTCCTTTCAGCTGCACCACCACGGCCACCACCTCCATCAGTTAAGAGAGGACCTCCTCGACCTCCTCCTCCAGCACACATCAGGAAAGGACCTTCGCCACCAACATGCCAAGAAGGAACCCCTCCTCCTCCTCCTCCTCCTCCTCCTCCTCTCCCTAGCACAGGAGCTGCTCATCAAGCACCAGCTCAGATGAATGTGGTGCCCCTATCACAACTGCCGCCGCCAACTTCTCCAGCCGTAGCAAGACCAGGACCACCTCCACGTCCGCCACCCGCAAGCATGGGGTCTGCACAACCCCCACCTCCACCTCCGGGTCCACCACCTCCTCCTATGGGAGATGCACCACCACCACCACCACCTCCACCACCTCCCCCGCTCATATCTTCCTCGTCCGAAAGTGTGTCAAGCGGGACATCTCGTGGGGACTTGCTAGATGAGATCCGCATGGGTACCACACTGAAGAAAGTTGACCAGAATGAGCCGAGTCCAGCTGTGTCAACTGATTCAAGAGAAGACCTTATGAGTTCTATCAGACAAGGAGTCCAACTGAAACCGGTATGAAGACATTAAGATGAATCAGTTTATGCTGTAACAAAGTCGATCTGGAGTGAGAGAACCACAATATCTCCTCCCTCATTGCATGTGCATTGTGCACCTCTCTCCCATACCATATTCTGCATGACAGTGCATGACACAATATTAGTATAGGACTCATACACGGAACATTTCGTTATCATGGTAGGTTGCCTATGGCATGGTAAGCTACAAAACCATCACTTGCCCACAACTTGATCCTTCCATCCTACAATCTACATGGAAGCGCCCTCAACAATGTTACTACATGCCTCCTACATTGAATATCTAACAGTATAGCTGCTTGCATGGTTGGCTATCCTGTATACAACTGTCACTCGCCCACAACTTGATCTAGACTTGTTCAAAATTGATGAGATATCAAAGTAAACCATACCCATAATGGACAGAATTGTTCTGCAAATGTAGCATCCCAGTACTCACAATATGTTTTTTTCTGTCTAAATAAAACTAACGGTTGCCGTGGATTTTATAGAGCTTACGCTGCGTTCCTAATGAACCGTGTTTGTTTTATGTGAAGGCATCACAATGTGTGAAAAAAATTATTATATTAATACTCACAATTCATTACTAAACGTTCCATATAATCCGCTGGTATTTGTTCAGATCTATAAATATTAATTTTAAATCATGTTAAGGCATGAAAATGATTTGTTTTCTATTCGAGGCATGCACGTGAAATATTCTTGACTGAGCATGGGAATATATTTACCTTATGACAATTCACCCTTATTTTTTAACATGTAGGAAAATTGTTCTGTGTCTGTCGCATCCCGGTACTCACTAAATGTTTTACACATTAAGCCTGCAGGCAGTAAACAGAGATACATGTTGGTCTGTAATTATATAGTATAGGACAGCTACAAACTCATAAATTTTGTTGGAGTAGTGTGAATCTATGAGCTATGTTTTACGAAAGATGATAAACACTATTGGAACTAATTTGGGATAATTGGATGGTGAAGTAATGTCGGTTTAATCTGCAAATGTAACCTCATCTGTTTTACTTTTTAAGTTACACACTTTTTTATGAGTAATTTGTAGAATTGCAACATTCAGCTATAGGGCAACTAACACTTCTGAGAAATTTGAAAAATATGATACAATTAATTATCCCAAATTAGTTCCCATAGTTTTTGATGTCTTATATCTTTGCCCGTACGGTACCTCCTTGACTTTTACCATTACAATTTCACACAGTCCTCTGAATTCAAAAAATTATGTATCATTAAAGACACTGGTTTGCAGTCTTTTAGAACGTCAATCCTCAAAACTATGTAGAATTTATAATCAGCAGAAATTGCCTGCGACTCATTTTCCGTATCTCTAATATTTAACACTGCCTTGCATTTCAGGTGAAGCAAGACGACCGACCAGAGGTGACCTCTGAACCTGAAGGGATTGCTGAAGCACTGGCCAGAGCTCTGTCTCTGCGCAGCAGTGCTATCCGATCATCTGGTAAGTTTAAAAAGCTTTTTTAGCCTCGTATACTCTCATGTATTTGTGCAGAACTCACAGCACACACGATGAAACATGCGAATATACTGTATTTAATCATATTTTGAAATTGTATTTCTACATGTGTGCATATAATGTGTACGCGAAACAAATTCAGAAAAGCGTGGCTACTGTCAGTTCCTCTGCCATACTTTTTAAAGATTGAAAATAATTGATATTTTCAAATATTTAACTCATCATATTCATATGTTCTTTGAAGGGTAACGCTCCTTGCTCTACATTTTATTTTTAAGATGATGGAGATGATGATGATGACGATGATGATGATTTCGATGACGATAGTGATGAGTGGGACAACTGAATAAAGTCAACGAGCAGAAGTGTACGATGATATTTTAACTCCTGTCTTTTGTTGCGACATCGATTTGAAACCAAACAAAAATCAAGATCATCTAACAAATAATTTGCATTTCATATCAAAACTTTATAAAAATTGAACCGGAAAGAGATATTTTCAGCATAATGTATTTAAAAATGAAAGAATTGCAATTGTCAAGCAGGGGAATCACAAACCTTAAGCAATGTCAAGATTAGGTATCTCTTTTTTGCTCAACTGACAAAAAATGTAGACCACATGCTACTTGTAGCATTACTAGTAATCTGTGTTTCTACAATTGCCGTTAAAAATGATTAAATAGGAACATGTCTTTCAATATAGTAATGTTGACTAGTGCCACTGATGGGCCAAGTTTAGTCTTGCTTTCTTTTGCCCTCTGGGCAGTGTGTGTTTGTCCACTTTGTATTATTTTTCAGGTCAGTTTTATTGTGTGCATACTAGAAACATGGTGAAAGATCTAACGTGGTTGATAGACATTTTGTCATTCCGAATCACAAATATTTGACGAAAACGATAAGAATTTCTGTAATCAACCAATATGTCCGAGTTTATAGCTCCAGCCTGACCAAAATTAAAACAAAATTGCTACCAGACGTACATATTAGATTGTATCGCTAAACATTCTGTCATTGTACATCTGTTCTTGTGCCGAGTTTGAATGAGATCATTCAAGTCATGTCTGAATAATGGCTCTGAAAATACACATGTTAAAAAGCGAAGTGGCCATCAGGCTGCCATATTGAATTGTATTGCAAGGCAAATTTACGTGCATCTGGAATGGTACAATGTCCTTATGCCAAGTTTGATTGGCATTGGTCAACACTGGCTCAAAACCGACAAAAATGAAAAATAAATGGCAATCAATCGCACATGCGTCATAGTGAACAATCTTTGTGCCAACTTTGAGGAAATTAGTTACGGCGTGTGTATTGAGAAATTAAATCATAGATTTTTAAATTATAGCTTTTCGCACAAAATGTTTTTGTTCCACTTTGTTCTTTGTAATGTGTTCGGTTTTATCTTTTTGTAAAGTTTATTTTTACAGTGTCTGTAAATTGGCCTCTGACCCGTTGGGTTTACAGAAATAAACAAATTGCTTAAATAAAATATTATTATTATTATCACTTGGTGATTGTGGACTATAAAATTGCAATCTTGCATATTAACGTATCGTACTGTCTTCTTTGTTTTAGTAGAAAGCGTGGTAAATCGCCTATTTCTGGAAATTCGCGGCAGTTCGAAAACGTCAAAACTAAAGGGGCAGATTTTTTATTTAATTTCTTAATAGGCTGATTTACTGTAAAACATTTTACAGGAAAAATGTCTCCGGGAACCAGAGACTGAGGACTGCCGCTGTAAGAGCGCCACCAGTGCCGAATGTGATTTTATGTATCTGATTTGTGCTAGCGAGACTTGCTCTGTACGCCCTCATGCGATTGCTAAGTTAGAGTGAACGCAATTCATATCTTACCATGGATAATATCGCCAGTATGCAATTTCAAAAATGGCCATATGGTAATAAACTGATTATGGCACGCTTTTCATGTATAAAACTGACCCCTCTCCCGATTGTTATAGATCTCCAGTATCTATAATGATCCTTTGTGAATCCAAATGTTGTTCAGTATCTGTCTGTGACCTGAAATCACAGTGTGCATCTGTTTGCAATTTCCTTTTGTCCGTGAATTGTACCGAAAGAGTGATATGAAATTGAATTTGCGAGCCCAACCTCCGGATTGAAACTTACGTTAATACATTTCTGCAAGAGACCTCAAACAGAACTGGATAGAAACAACAACCCCAGGCATGTTTCAACCTTTGAATAAACATTAATTATCCCGTATATTTTAGGCTACCATTTTCAGTATAATAAATTAAGTCAAATTTCAAAGGTCAATATACTATAGAGGATGTATATTATACTCCAGACGGTGGTTATTTGTACACGGAATTTGTCATAACGTCTCATATCACGTGATAGGTCAGGACATAAAGTATCATGTAATAACTAAGTATATCATAAGGGTTGTATAATGCCAATTGTATTTATAAATAGTTATTCTTGTAAATGGTTTATTTTAATAATCGAACACTATGTCTTGTCAGTGACAATAGCTTCCTACAATGCCCAGTACGTAAGTTTAGCCTTCATTAAATTATTGCTATGATAACATGATTTTGCGAAATTAATACGCCTATTGTCACGCCAAAGTTAGGAAGTGGTGTCCAAATTCGCGGTTTTGTTTACATATGTGTGTTCTGTCTGATAATAACTATTTATGGCACCGATACCATGAGTGGCAGTAAATTTTATCTGCTTTAGAATTCCAATACCACACAGTGAACAAGTCAAACAAAACGCCCTCGATAAGCATTTCCTCATGCGCTGTGTGTCCTTACCATTCAGTGCACGATTTTGACAGAGTACTCAATGCAAATCAAACAGGCATCTCTCTACAGTGGCTTTATTGCCTGTCAGAATGTAATTAATACTCGACTGCGGTTCAACTTTTGTCCATCTTGACTTTTTCAATATTATTTTCTGCAGGCACTTGTCGACTATATTGAGACGACCGTTATCAAATCAGGGTCACCCCATCCTGTGGAAAGAACAACCCCTTTCTCTTATTCTCTTTCCTCCTCTATCCGCTAGTACCACAGTATATGCAATTATAAAAACATATGACAGTTCGTTCAGGTTTTTTTTGGCAATCCTAACCTCCAAAGTATAAGTACTGGCCACCATCAAAGTGTGGCACGCTCACGAGCTACCCTTGGAAAAAAACTGTTGCAAATTCCAATGAAAGGACTGTTCCCCTGCGTTGTAAAGTCACCTATGTTTTACTATTTTGCATTGGCTATTGCCTATCTCAACACCTCTTATTTCTAACGATTTTTAAATTGAGATGTGGTGTAATTTATCCTTGTGCGTTCAGTCCACAAATATCATGAGGAACCATCGAGTTATGAAGTCTAGAATAATTTAGTTTTAGATGAGTCCCATTTAGCTCACTTGTGATTGTAATACCAGGCAAGACTTCGCGAAGGCTTTCTGAATATCATGAAAATATTTCGTCATAATAATGCTTCGAACGAGGATTTATTTAAAACAATGTATATAATACCACTACTGGATAGAATAGTTTATAAAAATATTTATATGGTTTAAATGTTTAAATAATCTTGTGCCGCAATATATGAAAAGTCTTTTTACAGAAATTGATCATAAAAAAGTTACAAGATCAAAGATGCAAAAATTGAAAGTGGTTCCTGTAACAAATAAAGATTTATATAGAAGGGGATTTACTGTAAGTAGTGGCAATCAGTGGAATAATGTTGATATAAATAAAAAATCTAGTATTTGTAATCTAGTAGTTTTGAAACTTCTTACCTTAGAGCTTATTGGGAATAATTTTTGTGTTTTGAATTTTAGTTTTCTTGACGATTGTTTTTGTCGTTTCGTGTATGCATTCATTTGTCTCTTGTGCGCTGGTTCACTCCTGGCCACTTTTTCAATTCTGTGCATTGTATTGTGCTAGCTTTGATTGTCATGTTTCACGTAGTACTGCTTTCAGTTTGTATGTTCAATTGAGGGCCGGCGCCCTGGGGAAGATAAGCATCTTTACTGAAGCCTATCACGCTGCGCTCGTTAAATAAGGTTTAATAAAACAAAAATAAAATCACTCTATTCACCTTTGACTGACGACCCTCAGAGTGATGATATTCACAATTTGAACACATCTTATACTATATTGTTTCATTTAAATTACTGACAAAGGCTGGAAGCTGGCCATCATTGCATGTGGAAAAAAGAATTGCATAACGAATTCAATTGCAACTAAATAGATCGTTTACATTTAGTCTGAAAACAGAGTAAGTTAAATGCAATATTATCAGTCCCAAGTATTATAACAATGATAATAATGATAATCTTTATTTCAACTCGATAACCTTGATAGGTATACGCCTCTTTTCACAAGGGTCGAGCACACAAAGAAAACTTATTTAACCCATAGCCCACTACCCAATGGAGCAATAAGGAGTAAAGTGCCTTGCTCAAGGGCACAACACCGTGCTGGAGTCTCGAACTCACCATTCTCCGACAGTACGACCGATACCCTAACCACTGCCCCATGGTGCTTCTACTGAGTTCAGAAGCGTATCGATGATGATGATGATGACGACAACGATGATTTGATAGAGGTTTCTCTATCATATTTGTTTTGATGGATAAACTATCATCTATAAAAAGATCTGCAACGTAAATAAAAACAGCTTCAACCCATTCCCTGAAAAATAACACCTGATGGTAACTTGTTACAAAAAGATTTCCCCATTTTTTTCTCCAATTATGTTTGGTTTTACTTGTATATCTTTGTCATTCATTATTATCTCGTACCCACTATTTAACACCCCTTTGTAAAAATTTGGCAGCTCATGTTTTCTTTTTCTTTACACGTCTAGGGCAGTCTTAAAGGGGCGATGGAAATCTAGGGCAGTCGTAAAGGGGCGATGGAAATCTAGGGCAGTCGTAAAGGGGCGATGGAAATCTCCAACATGCCAGCCACCGAACGTTTCAAGAAAGTCATCACAGTAAAGATAAGATGGTGAAGATACCATATTAAACCGTCAAAGATGGCGGGATGTTTATAGTTACCATGTCACTAAACATGAACCGTTGTTTCTCGAGTCTTTCGTCCTATGTGGTGAAACACTTTATCGCGAACAACGAAGCTCGAAGGGAGTTATCTGAATTTAAGATACGCTGCATGTGAAATAGAACGATTTGACATCGAAGAAACGAAAATGTGCAATGTAGTAAATGAAAATATGAAAAGTGACCCATGCTGGACTCAAACCCTCATTCCCCGGCGAATACATTTCGGATGCTCTACCAACTGAGCTAACGGATCAGTCGGAATTACTGTGGTCAGTTCTGTCACTTAGATGGGGCTCTTCATTTCATGTGAATGTATAGTGAGTTTTGGCTAAACACATAACCTAATCTGTCTGCCTAAGGATCCGATGGATTCAACAGGGACTCGCACAGAAGTCACCAACTTAGGAATTGACTTTTGGTAATAAGGATCAGTCATAATGATACAAAGTATTCGGGGGTGTGGGTTCGAGTCCCACATGGATCACTTTTCATTTCATTTACTATGTTTAAAAAGATAAAAATTCGTATAGTGAGATGAGTCACAATTTCAAACCCAAAGAAAATGTGCGTCCAGATCTGGCTCACCATCCCACTCACATTTAATAGAATATTTAAGTATGTATCAGGCAAATATTTCTCGAACAAAATATCCCCATCAGGCCACAGCAAAGTACTAGTATTCACAAAACTCAGGTTTAACCCGTGAGCAGCTTGATTTAAGTGACAGCAATATATACGTGCTTTCCGAACTTCCTGAAAGAAAAGATGTCCTCGGGGAACTTTGCTTTGACCGTAACCGTGGACTTCAGGCTATTTTGTCATGTACGTCATTCAAGTCTACAGCATTACCTAATGGCCAGTGTGCCCGTCCCGTCACAGTACACTGTACCGAAACTGTTTACTTTTGGCAAAGTCACCATTCATCGTCCTTTTGTAAATGTTTAATTTATCATGTTGGTACTTGCAAAACCCGGAAATTAATATCTTGAATTATTAACTTTGATGGTGAACCAAATGACAAACATTTTGCGAATTTGTTTGTAAAGAGTACAACATTGAGGCTATCGATAAATTTAAATTAGTGATTTTCTATTCACACCAGTAACTTCCTTATTTTTGAAGAATTGCCGTTATCTTTGTGTGGTTTGTTTACATTACTCATACATTATCATATCCGTTTGTACTTATATATCCTGTTTGTCAAAGTTTATCGCATGAAACGTCAATTGGGACAACTTAATGGTTCATGAGTAGGACTCAAACGTTTTACTAAAATGCCAAGTAGGGATGTATTTTTTCATCTGATGATTGACACGCAAATTCTACTTCCCCATCTTTATGGTCAGAAATCGTCGGTCTTCTTCCCACCATATTCGCCGCTGTGACGTATGTGACGGAAGAAACTGTATCTCCATGGAGGTAGGAAGCCATGGTATCACGGATGTAGGTTACACATAGAGCAGTGTGCAGCTGTCACACATTATGGACGGGATCCTTACGGGAGACACGCTCTACGTGCTCTGGGAATTTATTCCATGCCATTATCGTTCGTATGCAGTAATTGCATCATGCGCCTTGAGATCGTAACGTGACGTTTGATTTTAATCTTTAACAAGATTGAAAAGTTTTTGCGTGTATCGGAGTCTGAAACTTTCAAGATTTTATTGCATAATTTATTAACTCATGTTTGTCATACCTCTATAATGGTATATTAAAATGTCTCCTCCTGAGCACAAATAGCTGCACAACTATGTTTGGTGTAAGCACTATCCTGAGTTCTCCTTTGTTCCTGGTCTTTTATCAGTGTTTTGTTTCTGTTCTTTCTCTTTTTCTTTCATGTTAGTAAACACAAAAAATGATGGGAAAATGTTTGGTGTTTCTCTATTGGTCAGGAGACCAATTCAACTTAAAGTCATCAACTTTAAGGATTTGGGATCATAATCAGATTGATTTTTGTGCGCCATGTTTTTGTTGACAGCCAGAACAGCTCCAAACTGTCAAGGGGGGCTGCCTACATGTCCGTCCCCGGGATGGGGATGGTTTAGAGGTGTCTTGGTTTCAATTTTACAGAATTCCACTATCGTTTCTTCCGCCTACCTTCGAACTCTAAAAGCTCCGCTGGGGACGATCATTGTTTCAGGTACTTGTTTACTTTGAAAACATTTGGAGGATAATTTTAAGTCACTTTGTCGGATAGTGCTTCAAAATCCTTTAAGCGTTTTGAATTCTACGACATTTTTCCACGCGAAATCAAGTTTGTTACTGAATACTGTACAACAACATCTTTCTCAGATTAGATTTACATAAATTAGATATCTGCGCTTTTAATGGCCGTG
This sequence comes from Ptychodera flava, assembly GCA_001465055.1. Taxonomy (NCBI): domain Eukaryota; kingdom Metazoa; phylum Hemichordata; class Enteropneusta; family Ptychoderidae; genus Ptychodera; species Ptychodera flava. The sequence continues at coordinate 104,200 of LD355074.1, read as the reverse complement.
AATGATAAATTTTGCCGTTCTTTTGAAAAATCTCGTATACATGTAACTATAAGTCATTAATAATACAAACATTAGAAGTCTCCCTCCAATGTGACCCACATGTAGTAATGGTATAGCACCAGACATTTCACAGCAGTATGTGTTAGTGTTGGGTTAGTCAATATTAGGGGGCAGAGAACAGGGAATTCACTTTATGCTCATAATTGCCGTTTGTTGCATGGCAAAACATACGTACAGAAACACGGTGTAATATAAAGTATATTGTTTACCCGGCTCTTGCTTTTAAGACGTTTCGTTATTATTATATTTTTTTCACAATTTTTCAATTTTCACGATTGAAAAGCTTTTCTCCACAGCACTACATACTAATTGCTAATATTTTTACCTATGATGAAAGACTTTAAAACCCAGATATAGCTAAAAGTTGGTAATAATAAGAGAATCAAATTATTTGATAATTGAAAATTGGCCTTGTTTCGAATTTCTTTTCTGTAGGCGTAAATTGCTTCTTTGGTTGGATTTCGTAGATTCATACCAACGCAGTGTATCGTTAGATTTCACTGCCCTTAGTCCATCAGTAGTCCAACTTCCTCTTTTTAAATGGCTCTTTTATGATCATTTGATTATTCCTTTCCTGTTCGCAGTTGTCGAGCATGTTTTTGTCTTTTCCCCATTTTTTTAACAGAGCTATAAAATACTTTCAAACCCAAAGAAGATCCTGCGGACGCGTCGACGAGGGGTCAGGATCGACGAACAGGAGGACGTGTATCAAATTCATCGCAGAATGACTGCCCATCATCATCATCATCATCATCATCAGTTTATTTCGCTACAAATACAAAGTTACACTCACTCAAACACACGGTGATGACCTTTGAACGTGTCCAACTATATACTTCTTAACCAGATCGCAGCCATAAGATTTACCAGCATCCTTTCTCTTGTTATTAATAACGCCATCTGGGGATTAGGGGCGCTCAAGAATAGTTTGTAGTGATAGAAATGTTATGTGTTACTTTTACGCCGTTATCTGTGTTGTTATTTCTGTTTCAATATTGTGTCGAGTATATGTTTAAGAATAATAAGTTGGTAACTGGCTTCCTCATGACCATCGCTTCCTTGGTACCCTGACCTCTCTGCACTGTCTCATATAATTCTTCATTCCCTATACACACTAAACGTTTGTAGGCTACCTGTAGGGACTATGAGTAAAGGGTGCCGGAAATTGGCGAGTGTAGCCGACACTGAGTTCAAGTACGAGCGCAGGGAAGTCGTGGTACGAGTCTACCGTCCCTCACTGACCACTTGAAATGTTCTTTGTGTGTGTACTGGCAACGGCAGCGACAACAATCACAAGCAAAAACAGCAACAAGAATAGCCACAAATAAGTGTCATTCAATTTTATACGTTACGAATATCCTCAAGTTCCATCCAACTATAATGTTTATAGAAATAACTGAAACTCCCTCGTCGGACATTTCTTTAGACGAAAGAAACAGAATGAATCAAACCCAATTCATCAACTTTTAAATATTTTTCAACGACGAAGCGTTCTCACAAATCTCAGTTCATCGTTCACACGGAGATGTGAGGAGACTTCTGCAGTTGCCGTAAACGGGTAAACCAGTTGTTTTGCGACAGGAAGTCGCGCACAGACATCAGGTGACGTGTAGCTACCACAAGGTCCAGGACAAAGAACATATACATTTTCGGAAGTAGGGAACTTTTCGGTAATCGAATGGTCAAGTATTTCAAGTGTGATGATGATTATGCAGAATAAAAGGCTTAGCCTACGTACGTACTGCGAACCTGTCACTCAGCCTTTGACCACAGTCGTTTGGAGAGCTATTCAGCGCTGGGACTATTCGCCCCATAGACGAGTGTGCAGAAGCGAGAAATGGGGTATTTCTCGCTTCTGCACACTCGTCTATGGGGCGAATAGACCCAGCGCTGAATAGCTCTCCAAACGACTGTGCTTTGACTTAGGGAAATACCACCTATTTCTACAAACGAAACAATAAAGTGAGAAATATGATATGGGGAAGTAGGATACACTGATCTAAATATAGCTTGAAACACAACTTGGATTCACTTGTATTTAATGTACCATGCTATAGCTGCATTTGACTTTCCGTTTTTCTCACGATATATGTATAGATACATAGATAGATAGATAGATAGATAGATAGATAGATAGATAGATAGATAGATAGATGGATACATACATACATACATACATACATACATACATACATACATACATACATACATACATACATACATACATACATAGATACATAGATACATACATAGATACATAGATACATAGATAGATACATACATAGATACATACATAGATACGTAGATACATAGATACATAGATACATACATACATACATACATACATACATACATACATACATACATACATACATAGATACATAGATACATAGATACATAGATACATAGATACATAGATACATAGATACATACATACATAGCCGCAGCCCTATGTAAGAGTGTACTCGGCTTCGAATCCTTACATTTGGAAAAACCAAAGCAGCGCAAGTGCATGTCGACAATTGTGGTCAGATTTAGTGAAATCTCCTTTTTTAGCAAAATCCCTGTGTCCTATTTTCCAATAGGTTGTATCATTCAAAATATGATCCAAAGCTTTGATTGCGTGGACATCATAGAAAAAAAGCAGTCTGTCGATGACGCTTAAAAGTTTGCATGGCTAGTGTATTCTGTTCAAAAAATGTTTTGTTCAAGCAAAAATCCGTTATACCAGTTTTGCCCGTTAAGTGTGAGTTAGGTTTTCAAAGGTCGATATTTTTAGACGCTAAACTAACAAACAAACACGCAACGTTCCTTGACACAAAATCAAATATTACAGTTATGAAGGCTGTATCCAATAATATCGCAAATTCCACTGTGTCTAAGGTGGCGTATTACGTTCACAATGCTGGGATATTGTTTTTATTGCGGGTGTGGTTAAGGTATTTCAAAGATCATATTTATTCGTATTTGACACGGTCAATTCTGTGCACAAACCTGGAATTTATTGACATTTCGATTATTGGTTTTCAATAGACCTTTTCCCGGTTATCCCACAATGCAATGCCGTGACTGTGTCAAATACCATATACACAATCAAAACAACAAAATATACTGATTTTATGTTGTACGATATATTGTTATTCAAAAATGACACGAACATGCAGTGCCAAAAAATGCCTCGTGTATTTTATATTTATCGGCGACGAAAATATTGGTCAGTATGTAACCTGCAATTAGTTCTATGAGTAATGTACCCTGCGTATACCCCACGGCTGAAAAGTTATGTGACTAACGTACGCTTCGTACACTGGCGCGCAATGCATCATGGTACCGGCAAAAGACTAAGACCCCCATTAATACATGTATATGATGTCACAATGACCTAAATAAAGATAAAATCGTAAACACGGTTAGGCGAGAAAAGGTATATCAATCTTACAGACAACAAATGTTCAGAAAATCAAATATATTGTCTTTCAAAACTTGAGCTGGCGAATTGCTTTCAACCTTGTTGAGTGAGTCTTCGCGTCTGTTTTATAGTTAATTAAGGCATATGCAAGTAAAAGATTTCGCATGAAATCAGTAGAATGCGTACTTTATACATCAAAGGCAGGTTGATTTTATTCTTGCGCCCCCTATCAAAGTAATCAAAGTCATGGTCAGGTTCAGGGAAATTACATAGTCAACACAATATTCTTCACCAAATTTATTATACAACTTTCAGCAGTGTAAGTCAGTTTCCCCTTTCGAATAATCTAGGCTGGCGCGAGACTTGTAACAATTAAAAAATAATTTCTGTTGAATTGTACGTTTCACATCATTAAATATGCATACGTTGGAAATAAAATCGAAGTTTATGGACCACGCTGGTTTTACCGATAAAATATTCAGTAAATCACTTTGTGGGTGGTTTGCGTTAGTTAGAGCGGGCCGCACTCGTTTGCAGTAATTAATCGGAAAGTAGCGGGGTTTTGTGTATCTTAATTTTGATAACGTATTGGGTTCCAACGTAGCAATGCGCTGTGTTATCAAAAATCCAGAGTCATTAAATAAAGTATTGTGTGTGTACCAGTATATGCGCTGTCTTGCATACAGTCTGTTCTCACTTGCAATTCTTATGAGCCACAATTCTGTCTGATCGTACTGTGGACAACATGGCGCGAAATTCATTCTGCTCAGCTCGTTCCGTTAAATGTTTCGCCTTTTCAGAATTGAGTTATCAGAGACTAGGTTGGTCCACACGTTTTCATCCGCTGAATAGGAAGATTTCTTTTGAAATGTACGTTCAAAAGTTGACACCAAGGGTGCAACTTAGCTGACCTGTTTTACTGCAAAATACCTTGGATTACGGCGAACTTCAAATTTGCTTTCTCCTTTGAGCAGAAATAATTATTTTTCGATATATCAAAAATATGGCAGCCAAAAAGATATGAGTAATAACACATTTTAACCTATTTTTAAAATACCCCTATGTTTTTTTGTCGTGTTCTGAAGAGATACTCCAAACGTGAAGTTGATCTCGTTGTGCACGC
>LD355074.1:54215-68874 GCA_001465055.1 Ptychodera flava | reverse complement strand
AATTTGCGCGTAGTTTTCAAGTTTTTCTGGAAACATCTCGTTTGCATTATTTCCGTCCTTGGCGATGATCTGCTCCAAAACTACGACTTTTAAGTAATTTTATTACGTTTATAAAACACATTCTGAACGGCATATCGAAATAAAGAAGCAAAATGTAAACATCTTGCTTCATTTAATGATGAAAAATTCACTTTTCTGACTCACACTCCTGTTCGTTAAAGCTCCTTTGGGTGTCACTTTGAAAAACCATCTAATTCATCGAGACCAGCACAAAACGACATTTCATTCAATGAGGCGGGCACACATATACCTCATCTCATTCATTGAGACCAATATTTTAGTCAATCGGAACCGACTCCATGAGAGGTCTTAGATCAAGCATATCTCGTTCGATGAGACCAATGAGACCTATGCACACCGTTGATTTCATTCCATGAGACTAATGTATAGGCTTATCATCTATATTGCTTAAGGTTAGACCCTTACATGGCGAAGGCTCCCCTTGGTTTCAGGTAGCTGCATTATTATTATCCTCGATTGACGACTATTTTGCAATTTTGTTAAAATTTTAAGATTTAGGAATATTTTAGTCTTGATTTCATTTATTCTCGCTTGAAATATATACACGCATTATGTTTAGGGACTCCGAAACTTTTTTCCCGATTATTTTCTACCAACGAGTGGAGTTATAGCAAAATGGGGCAGACTTTGTTGGATAAGCGCAGTTATCAGACAGTCGTCTTACAGACTTACTTTGAAGCTTACTGGAAAGTTTTTGTCATAGTTTTTGATAATATTTGAAAATTTACCTTCCCCTGTAGAGGTAATACGTATACAGACAATAGCAGCTATACAAATACGATGGTGTCGGCATGAGACTGAGGTGTTCCGTTGACGTTCAAGTCACAAATCCATAGGACTGAAGAAAGATTTAATGAATAATTTTAAACAGTGGAAAATGGATTGCTTTTGAACTGAAATTAAAGTAAGGGAGTGTCCATGGTCATTTATAGCACTGGACTTTGCAACTGTAATGACACCTGGACCCGGGCAGCCTAGGCCGCGGGGTCAGGAATTCGGTCTCACAATACCTGGCAGTTGCCCGCTGGGAAGATGTCAGTACGAGTGTCTCACAGTGAGTTAAAATACCATTTTTACTAATTTATTTCCTTTTATTTGTTTGCTTTTTTTAATCAGAAGTTATAATTTACACTTGAAATTTTGCTAGTTACCCTTGAATTTCGTTGTTGCTTATGAAAGAAAATAGTTTTTAATATTTTTGTCTTTTCCGTGGGAAAATGTAAAGAAAAAGCATTAGTCTTTAATTTAAAGTTAGATACCTTTTTGAGAAAAGGAAGGTACCACTAGTCGTTCCAAATCACAGCGCCAGGTTCTTTGTAGTTGATACTTGAAGACTTGAAATACGTTAGTCTACGCTCTTAATGAATATTTTCGGACGATCGCCCTCTAGCGTCAAAGTTTAAACGTCGGAGATTCACCTGGCTTTTGTCCTGCAAATCTTCTTTAGGAATGGAGTAGAAAAGTCGTTCTCGCAACTATTTTTTTATGATAGTTTTCTGGCAGTTACTTGTGAAGGTGCACTTGAAGCCGATGACCAAGTTTTCTCCATGTTTTTGTTACCATGCGAAAATTTAGTTTAGGCTACATGTATAGACGTCATATACAGACAATAGCAGCTATTTTAAATTTGGAATATCAGTTGGTTTCAGGCAATTTGTTTTCCATATGCACATTGAGCCCAATTTTGTATTCTTGGATATGAAAGAAATGGTATGAAATTTCCATGAGGAAAGTCTGAGCAAAATTTTCAAACTTTCTGTTTCGTTGGTCAGTGTCTGTTCAGTCATGGGGAACCAAAGCTATATGTCGACCGTCACGTCTGACATACAATTTTCAAGGTTACATTTGACGATTTGGAACTGTGCAATCGAATCCTTAATTCAGATCTTTCGAAGCGTAATGACGTTATTGTCAGAAAGTGTCATCAGAGTTCTGTTTTGATGATCTTAGGTCTTTCTGCTTTGGCTGAATGGTACCTTGTGTCCCCGTCACAATGTGAATCCCATCAAACCAAACACTATAATACCATTGTAAAGTTCACAAAAGAACAAAGCAATGAAGATTGTTCTTTTTATCGGGCAGTGAGAACAATGAACGACATAGACTAACGGTGCTCCTTCAACACCTATGGAAACCGCTGTATTCGACCGGGGTCTAAACAGCCGTTTCTGGAAGAGTTGGATTGAACAAGAGGAAAAATGAAAAGGGATATCATTTCTCAAAATTTAATAGTTTTCTATACTGACAAATATGCAAATTTCACCACGATTTAAACAAATTAATAACAATTGTGTTCTTTAAAGTGTTGCATGGCCAACTGTGTGGAAAATTAAAAGCGAAAAATCGCGCTTGGTCATATTTGTGTGTGTACCCCGGAATGTGTGTAGAGGGCGCTAATCCACCGAAAGCCCGCTATCTTGTCTAACTGGTTTATTTACCTGTAGGTTTTTAAGAGTCAACAAAGGCTTGATTCACGTCACTCAGTGACCCTGGAGGCCAAGGAAACACGGTTAACACAATAGCGGGCGTTCTTTGGTGACAATCTACAGAGTAAATCTCAACCGAGGTGCTAGTTTAGTTGTCTTTAATCACTATATTCCGCGCCTTACTCCAGCAAGCCTTCCGATTTCGAGTAAGGAATGACATGAAGAATTCAAGATGTCAACGACAAAACTAATCTGTTGTTTTATTCTAACCTTGGTCCTGCAAAACGAGAACATTTACGGTAAGTATAATCCAGCTGTTGTTTTTGTGTCGGTTAGCTGAGCCTCGCTCTCTTGAGTTTTAAAACCAATGCGTATTTTTTCGGCGAAATCGCTGCCAACCTGGATTTGATCCTGACAATCAACAATTCGACCGAAATGACGAATTAGAGTGACAGCATCGGAAAAGTACAAATAGCAAGCTGTGAGTAAGTTCTTGCCAATGTATTGAATAAGTGTTTTGGTTTTTGTGCATGCCACTATAATTTTGCCCAAATAAATTTCATATCGTCTACAGTTTAAATCGTCGTCATCATTGTATCAGTAAGAGATTAAGGAACTTGCATCTGATGCTATCTAGCCAATTTAAGACATTCATTTCAAGATCGCCAGTATCTCAAGGTATTTGTTCGATAAAATTACATTTACTTTCACTTAGGTCCGGTCACAACGATAAAAAACTGTTGTAATTCCGTCAGAGAGTACCGATGAAATGTTTCGCTGACTGTGATAGGTCAAAACTTTGTAGTCCAGTGAAGATGCCCATGAAATATGCCCACTACTTAATTTATACCACGTATTTGATAACATTGATCGCAGAAATATTTGTTGTATAACTCCATGTGTATGTGTCGCGGAAAAAGGATGTAATATTTTCAGCCCAATTTTAACTCTTTAACATCTCAGAGAAGGTGAGTTAAAGAGTTTTAAGTCCTTCTGAAGGTGGATACCAACCGTCCTGACAATCATTTCACCATGGAGGTAACACAGAGAGTGTGATACCTCTATGATCACACTGACTTGGATGAATTCTATTTGGCGAAGCTGTCTCACAAGATGAGGGTTTTTGTTCGTTCACGTGGTTGGATTTTACGGGTTTAAATGCTGCTTGACAGTTATATTAAATTGTTATCGCTAATGTGGATTCACGACTATTTTGACCGTGTAAGGTACAGAAAGTTTCTTATTTAGCGTGGCACTGCAGTCATACTCTGATCGTTTTTTCACTTATCCGGTGAGACGGGGAGCGGGGCCTCGGGTCCCGGATTCTGGCGTCAAGCGCCCAGCTCCCTCCGCGGGAGAGGCGCGACCCCCTCCGGCCACAGTGTCAGGCGGGGAGTTTGACTGGGGCGGTACATCTGTCAAACGGTAACGCAGGTGTCCTAAGGCGAGCTCGGCGGGGACGGAATCCCCGCGTGGAGCAAAAGGGCAAAAGCTCGCTTGATTTTGATTTTCAGTGCGAATACAGACCGTGAAAGCGCGGCCTATCGATCCTTTTGAGGTTGAGGGTTTCAAAATTCTGCTCAGTACGACATGTGTACAACTCTTTTTTTGAATATTTATCTATGTTTAATCTTCTTTTCGATACTCAGTCTGGTTTTAGAAAGAACTACTCATGCCAAACAGCCCTAATCCGTTTAACAGATGAAATTTTGTGTAATGTTGACAGTGGTTATTTGAATAGTGTACTCCTGCTTGATCTATCAAAGGCATTTGATCTTATAGATCATGACATTTTGCTTGCTAAACTACATGTTTATGGGCTATCTGATGGAGTGATTAACTGGTTTAGATGTTATCTCTCAAATCGTCAACAGATTGTAGATTACATGGGTAGTAGATCACTATTTGTCGTGTTACCACAGGTGTGCCGCAAGGGTCTATTTTAGGACCTTTACTTTTCATGATATTTATTTCATGATATGACATTGTCTGTTGATTCCTCCACCCTCCACATGTATGCTGATGATCAGACACTACTTACAAAGGGAAAGTGTATTAGTGAAGTCAATGATGCTGTAAATCGTGATATTTTACCAATTTCTAATTGGATAACCAATAATCATATGCGTATAAACGCAAGGAAAACTAAGTGCATTTTGATAACTTCACCTTTTATGTTGGGTCATTTGAATAATTCCGATGTTTCATTGTCTATAGAGATAGCTGATACCAAGATCCCCAAAGTTATTTCAGGGGAGATTTTAGGTATATCTTTAGATGAAACCTTATCCTGGGATGTTCATATTGATAATTTATGCTAGAAATTGAGTATGCGCATTGGATTTTTACGTAAACTTCGTACTTACATTCCTTTTGATCAGCGGTTAGTACTGTACTATGGTCTATTCCAGAGTATTCTTGATTATTGCTGTGTAGTTTGGGGGAACACAACAGTTAAGAGTATTGATAAAGTGTTTATACTTCAGAAAAGAGCTCTTCGCACGCTTTTTGAACTTCTGTTTGATTTCCCTTCAGTGGATTTATTTTCATTACTTAATGTCATGTCAGACAAAGAATATTTTACTTCACCGCAATTGAAACATTTAAATGTTTGAAAGGGTATGGTCCACAGTATTTATCAGATTTGTTTACCGCTCAGAGTGATGTACATAGTCATCATACACGGTCTACTTCTCGCCAGGATTCTTATGTACCTAGATGCTTCTCTAAATATGGTCAACGTAGCTTTCAATACCGAGCTGCCAAACTGTGGAATGCTTTACCAATTGAAATCAAACAAACTACTGTTCTGTACACCTTTAAATCTGACTTGAAAGATTAATGTGAAAATGAATGTTCCTTTGTAGATGTAATTATTGTAATTTTGCTTGAGCCCCGATGAAAATTACTGTACAAGTAACTCGGCCGCTCAATAAAAGTGTAAATAAATAAATAAATAAATGTGGACAGGCTGTACTAGTTCTCTAAGTAAAAAGAAACATCAAGAAAACAACCCTGCAGGTGCGACTGGTATTTTATATACGTTAAAACCTGTGAAATCAAAATAGATACAAGATGAAGACGCATGAATATGTGCATTTGTCAATTGTGTAATTGACGACAACGCGATACTTGGTCACGTTGAAATCCACCCACGCCTGACAGGTTCACAGGCATGCAATCATTTTCAAATTGATATGTATTTGATTTTGATCAGAAAAAGGCAAGTTATCCATTTCTTCAACTCTTCTCATTTCAATAAATATTCCGTTTCTTTAACAACGTGTTCCATTTAACTGAATTACAATTTTAGCCGTATTCCCTGTGTTTGAGTGAACGTTTAGAGTTCACTTTCTTGTTACAGGGTTTCCAGAGTGAAAAGATTCACACAAATGACTTCTAAAAGGCAACTCCAGACAATTAACAATACATGATTCAACTCAGTTCAAGTCAACGAAATTAATCTATATTGCCAATTCGAAGGTTTACTGTATTTTTCGGATATCTGTACAAAATTGTCGGGAACGAATATTGTTTGGAACGTTTTGATTGTTTCTTATTGCCGAAAAACAACGATGCGGTGTGTCATCGTAGCCAAATTTCAAAAACTTCATCTCATTTCCACTGTCTGCTAATTTTGCAGATTCATGAATAGGTGAATAAAATAACATCGTAACTGTGTTGCCATGCAGACACTGAGGCGAAAAGAATTGCTGATATTGTGAAAAGTTCCTGTTTGAAGTATTCTTACTACTCTCTCAATTCGAAGTCTTCACCATATTCCTCAGACAAACTCTTAACAATATGAAAACAATTTATGAATATCTACGTTCGGCAATGAGTTTCTTCGTTAGTGAAGCGTTCCCATTTCTGTTAACCGTGATATCACGCAATGGCGTTGCTGAGAAAATCGCATGAACGCTTAAGTTTGAAGTGACAGCGACAACAGATGAACAAAGCCATTGTATTTGAAGTGCATTGCTCGAATCCGTGTCACCTTTAATGGTCGTCATAAAAACTCGCTAACTTAATCAGTTTTTATTATCGTGAACGGATAAACCATTGAAGATTTGATTGAAAGGATGATAATCCAATTCAATAAAAATAACAATAGGTAGATGAAAGTATGATCCGGGTTTTTCCAATGGTATTGACGATAGCCAATTGACCCCCGCCCTGTTTACATCGTTGTTATGCCTCTCACGGCAAAACATACATTATATGGTGTCGTTATTTCAAACAGTCTTTTCAAGACAGACCACTCCCGTGCCATCGCCGATGATGAGAATGCCGTTGCAGTACAATCGCCCAATTTGTTCCCAAATGAATTGCTTGATAAAACTGTCTGAGCTGAGGTCTGTTGAAACCGCGGTTGTAATGAACACGACACTTTGATTTGATTTTATTGTGGACTGATGTTGTTGGTGTGGTATCGCTATGTTGTACTGTCTTCTAAGAGGAGTGAGTTGTCAATGCAACCAAATACGGACAAAGATATAAAATTGAACGACTGGAAATAAAATCTATGATTATCGTGACAATCTGATGCGCACATAGAAGATAGTTTTCCATAGAAACCATCGTTAAAATACTACACAAGGTGTACACACCTAGTGCTATCAAGCCGGACTTATTAGTCTATGAAAAGCATTAGAAGGAAGAATTTGCAAGGCGATCACGACAAGACTTCAAATTTCAAAGGCATTCTCGATGAAACAGACAATCGGTCTCGTTCTCACAAATTGGCCACCAATACTTTACGTTACATGTACATTGCATTTGTTTCGTAACGCGTATATCAACATTAGTGGGTTTGATGTTTCGTTACTAAACTGTGAACGAAGACGATGAAAAAACTTTTCCTTTGATTCTATGCCCGTGTACCAACTGTAGGTCGGCGTTCGATGTCTTTGAAGATTTAATGCGACTTGCCGGGTTCGTTAAACAGACAGAATTCACTGTGCAACCCTGTTCAACATTGTGAAGAAAATTAGAGGAATCATTTTTCTGTTGCTTTGACAGTAAAAATGCAATCCAATAAACAGTAAATTCGATGTTGTGGACATGATTTTACCAAAATTCTGAGAAGTGTATCTACCACCATCACAACAAAACTTTGAGAAGTGTATCACAATAAAAATTGACTCAAAGAAATGTGCGGTAGAAAAGTTGAAACAGGATTATACAGATGCAGACAATTAAAACCGCTCTATTTAAATTTGTGTTTTTCAACTACTATTGTATTTCGAGAAAACACTTGCAACCCCTTCTGTACTGGATATGTGCAAACAGCGAGGAATCTTCAAAAATTTGGTACTTCAGAAGTAATACAAAAGACAGACAGACACAAAGCAATCTCACAATCTCACTGGAACGGCGACTTTCATAAGATGAAAGAACGATATCCCGTATCTATTGATATTATCGTATCTGGGGACATTTTGTTTTGAAAATTTTCCTTGATCGAGATATGTTATGCACTTTTAATACAGTAAACGCCTTGAACCAAGGAAAAGGGTACATTATTAAACACAGTTTGATGGTTACTTATGATACAAACTCTGGTTGTGCCAATGATACAGTGATGAATATGAACAATCAATGACTAATTCAAATCTTTATTTATATTTATTCATCAGCTATTGACTGATAAACACCATTTTATTTATCTTTGAACAGTTCAAACGCAAACAACGTGTACGCTATCCTATCCTGGAACACTTTTCAACGTTGACGAAGATGCATTCGCAAACACTTTGATCGCCGGAGGTTCATCTTTCACCGGAGACCCTTATCCGACATGCGAAGCCAGATTGGCAGCAGCAAGTCCCGGACCAGCCGACATCTTCCACGTAAAACCCGACAATGGAGAGGTAACGCCAATGTCATTCGTGAATCGATACATTTACATGTATGATTAAGCCAGTTGAATCTTTTTGTGAAAAAATTATCATAGATATTGAACATACCACTGATTGGTCGCCGATTGATCAATAAAATCAAAGGTATTGATTTATTCATTGATAGATAGGAGGTGAATTGTGACTCTTCGCATTTCTTATATTGTCACTATCGCATTTCTCGCCACATCTTATTCTCTACGAAAAGTGATACAACTGTGATACAGATATGGAACTGTTTTCTCATCATATTTCCAGGAAAATCTTACAACAATATTCTAAATTGTTCTTCTAGCTAATATTTTCCATGACTGTGATTTGCGTATGCTCTTGATAGTCGTACTGCGACCAGTAAAATAATGACCCGCCGATCTGTTTTCAATACAGTTATATACCAGTTCAAATCCGACAAACCTGAACTACGAACAGGCATCTCAGCACAGAGTGGTGATAGAAGTTTGGGATGGTGCCGACCCTGCCACGAAAAATTCCGTGAGCATTACAGTCAGAGTGAATGACAGAAACGACGACCCGAGTTTCGCTACATTACCGAACGCTCCAAACACGGTCTATGTCGACGAGGACGCCCCCAGTGGATCGTCAGTGTTCACAGTTGTTGTCAATGACGAGGATAATGACATCATCAACTACGCCATCCTGTCACAGATTCCTGCTGGTACTATGAAATTTGGCATAGGGGGAACAACAGGTCGTGTCACTACCATTGGTACTCTACAAGCAGATAACCCAGGCGCAGTGACGTCATACACGCTACTGATAAGGTATATATCACGTATTTTATAACTAGTAGTACTTTCATTGGTAAAATTTCAGTAGCTTTGCTTCCATCCCAGTACCTGCATGGAAAGAACAAATATGTGTAAGGTAAAAGAGTTTTCATCTTATAAGAATCTTTTTACTCTATTAAAAGGCATAACATTAATTGTATTACATCTGTGTGTCTATTACGTCAACTAATGCAACGTTCTGATAGGACAGTGACTGGAGCTCATACCGGTAATGGTAAAATAGCTATTCATCAGTGATAAAACGGATGCGTCACCTTGCACGGATCGGAAGGTTGATGCCGTAACAGTGGATGTGTTTACAACCGGAGGTTATTTGCAATTTTTGACAAATCTTCCTTTCTTAACATCCTTAATGTTTTGCGATGCTGCCTATGAAGAACATCTTGGCACGTACGTACAATGCAAGCATTTGTAACACTTTTGAAAATGAACTTTCGCTATATGAACTGAATTTAAATTTCGCACGAGGATGTTATATTACAAGTCAATTTTGAATTCAGTTTTGAAATTTCAACTTTGTTCTATGATCAGGGCAAGTGATGGATTGGAAACTATCTCCGAAAATCTGATCATTGACGTGCGTGAAGTGTACGATGAGCCGCCAACTTTTCTCAACAATCTCTATCTTGGAGAAATCAACGAAGATGTTGCATTCGGAACCAGTGTCACGTGGCCAGCCGCAATACCGAACGGCCCTGTCGATCAACTCACTGACCGCGATGCTACTGATACATTCACGTATTCTTTGAGCGGTATGTCTGACTTGTGATAAAACGCTTCATTTGTAACTATTATAATAATAACATAGTATTATTGGTTTTTTAAAATTTGTTTGTTTACTCTAACGTAGTTGCACAGAACACGTAAATGTGGGAAGCATAGAAAAATGAGAGAAGATCACAAGAACATGACTGTAAAATAATAAAGTTACCAAATTCAATCTTCAGTATTTGAACGTCTACCGCCAATTTTTACGCTTATTCTGATGAAGAACCCTCCGGATGAATTCTATCACTACAGACATGCGTATGTCATTGACCCGAGTACTCCAGTGATATTTTCTCTATTCGATCATTTCAGGTTCAGGAGCCAGTAAATTCAGCGTAGATGCCAATGGCAAAATAGCCACACTGAATGACTTTGACCTTGACAGTGGTGCAAGTGACCTCTACACGTTTACACTGATAGCCACGGATCAAGGTGGAAACACGGGGACTACATCTGTTAGCGTGACAGTGCTGCCAGTCAACGAATACCCACCTGTCTTTGATCCCGTTGTCTACAGTAAAGTCATCTCCGAAAATGGTGGAACCGGTAAATATGTATTTACTTTTTAGTAACTTCAGATCAAGAAAGGACAGCAGTGATCCAAAGTATTATTTTATGCATTATATTAATAAATATCCCGTCAACTTATAGAAAGGATATTTGGCTTGTCACTGAGAGCTTGTCCAATCAAACTTCACTGTGACATTACATATACCATAACTGACGTGAGTAGTCTGGGACATTCAAACTAAATCAAACTACCTTACTCAGGTGCAACTGTGGTTGACCTAGTCTGCACGGACCAAGACACTAGCGATACCCTGACGCTATCTATCATCAGCGGTGATGATGCCTCTCCTGCCAACAAATTTGATATAAGTGGTACCTCTCTCATCACAAATGGAGTTCTCGACTACGAAGCGCTGACCACAGACTTCTATATTTTGACGGTACAGGCCACTGACTCTGGAGGCAAAACAAGCACTGCCCAGGTGTCGGTTCAGGTGAGTGGAAAGCGTTTCAGCGAGGTCCCTAAACAACAAAGCATGAAAAAACCTTTTCTGAGATAATCTGTCTTGGAATTTTAATATCTGTCAAACTAACCAAAGTATGGTATCTTGAAGATAATGACTGAAATATTGTAGAGTTGTCCGTGAACAAGGTACTACAGACATACAAGACGCAATTTCTCCATTAACATACGAAATTATCAAAGTTCAAAGCAGAGCAATTAAGGCCAACAATTCAGAATTGTCCGACGAAGTATTATACAATACTGCAATGTTCTTTCCTTTTTTGACGTTTTTGTACAACTTCAGTAAGACACCGTTTCTTTTCAGTTTTATTATTATATATACTTTGAAGCAACTGGTAAAATAAAGCATTCATTCATTCATTCATTCATTCAAGCAAAACACTCTAGCTCATAGAAAACTCATAATATAATACAAAGACTTTGGTCATAATATGTTTCACGTTCACTTTTGAAGTGTGTTCATAACATTGAAATGTCTCTTCACGTCTCAGGTGAAAGGCGTGAACGAATTTACGCCATCTTTTCCCAGTTCACCGTACACAGTATCAGTATCAGAAGATCAAGCCATCGCTACAGCATTTTTTATGTTGCCTGTTGATGACAGTGACAGAGGAGATGACGGCTTACTGCTTTATGAAATCATCTCATTTTCACGTAAGTACACATTTCAGACATTTTCACCAGCCTGTGCCCATAGAACTGCATTTTAGAGTTCCATATTCAAAGAATACGTGTGTTCACATGGGATGAATTTGTCTTGTTAAATTTTGAACCTGTAAAGGGTAAAAAACAGGTAGCAGGTATACTGACTGTTACATTGGGCATTCGCAAATCACTCATTCGTTATTTCTTACGACTATGTCATGTTGCTTGATTTATACAGCGACAAGTGGACAGAATATTTTCGCACTGAACGCAGCGACCGGTGATTTTACATTAAAGTCGAAGCTTGATTACGAAACACAGCAGACCTACACTCTGAGATGCAAAGTCAGCGATTCCGGTACACCACAGAAATCCGGCACAGTTGATGTTGTGATAGACGTTCTAGATGTAAACGACAATCCGCCGACTCTCGGAACAATAAACCCTGTCACTGTCCGAGAAGATGACACCGCTGGAACACTATTGGTGCAGTTCGATATCGTTGATCTTGATTCTGATGACGTCACCAGTTTCGATTTTACCATTGCTTCTGGAGACACTACTGAGCCCCTTGGTACAGTGGGAGTCAGCCAGTTTCAGTTTGACATTCCAAACAAACAACTTGAACTGAGGGATCCAATCCAGATTGACCCCGATGACCCTGTTACCTACCCTGACAGTTATACACTTGTGGTACACATTGCCGACGGGCCTGCACCCAGTGGTCAAACCGCTACGGCAACAGTTTATATAACCGTGGAACCTGTCAATGAGTATGACCCAGTGTTCGGAGCCACAGTGCCAGCTACTATCACAGTAAGTTGTGTGTCCTCAACCAAATTCACCATACAGTAAGGAAATTTAAAGTAACCACGAAGGTAGCCCGGGCCGCCTTGTTCAGTATACTAGTATTTTTAGCGAGAGTGATTTCTGAATTTGATGAGAACCGATGAACTTTGAACGTCCCTAATTGCAATAGCTAGCGTTCAAATTATGTCGTGGGTGAAATTTGTAAATACAAGAAAGGCATTCGTACCAAAGACTATGATTTAATCAGCGCTAGCGCCTTTAAAGCTTACATTCACTGATTCACAGTTAGCATGGCAGTATTCTGAAAGCCAACATTTCTTTACGGTACCGGACTTTTCCAATTTCGATAAACGATTGAATTGCTATTGCATGCACATGTATCAAAGATTTGCCATATTTCTTTCAGACAGTAGAGGACTTGCCCTATGGGACCAGTGTATTTTCCATCACTGCTACGGATGGTGACATAGGTTCACAGGGAGAAGTTGAGTATTCGATCATAGGTACGTGTACAATCATTACAATGCCATAGATTGTATTAAGCCTACGCCTTTTCTCAAACTTTTCTTTGAATTTTTATTTTCTCTTCGCACTCATGCTTTCACCCAGGGGTTTCGGTAAAGCTGAGGACAGAAAAAGAATACATAACAATCATATTGCGTAACCTTTCTAGAGAATATGTAATACTTAAAGATTTGTCCAAGATTATCCAAAAGGGGCATATAAACTGCCTTGTCCACAATATCATTGACCAATGATAGCAGGGCAGTTCAAAGTGCATCATTTATATCTAGTATACGCATTATATGGTTCAATTTCACGGTATTGTTAAGTTTGTCCTTGTCGTTTTGCTCTTTAGTAGAAACGAAATCATTTTTGTCCAAGTTTGGTCGCATACCATATTATATGATTTCCACTTGCTGTGATTGCCATGCGATGCACTTCACTTAATGTAACACGTTAATTTGTTTCAGACGGGGATACATACGACAATTTCGCCATTGACGTCAACGGTACCGTTACTGTCAAAAACGAAGTAGATTACGAACAGACCGGAAGTCCGGTTCTTCTTACCATTTTGGCCGAAGACAAAGGAGTTAGTCCAAAGCGTTCGGCCACCACCACTGTCACAGTCACGGTTACTGACGTCACTGGTGATGCTCCCATCGACTGTCCATCGGAAAGCATAGTAATTCAGATGGTGGAAAACGTCGCTATATCAGGAGCTTTAGTAAGTCATCGATATATAAACTGTACTGCTCGACCTTTAGGTGACCAGTTGTTCGATGAAACACAAACAGCAAACGGAAGCTTTCTGCAAAAGAAATGCTTGTGGATTTGTCTGGCTAGCCTTTAGAAGACATTGTACCTGACATTGAGCTCTGCTTGCCTTTGCTCTATATTGTCTGTTGATACACCAGGAGCAAAAATACAAAAAATATGATTACTTCTATCATGATCATGGGTTTTATCAGTATCATCAGCAAGACACTGAAGACACACTATTTATCAAAAGTCACTCTTTGCCACTCTTTGTCTCTCATAGGTCGAAGATATCGACTGTATAGACCCGGATGGTTTGTCTCTTACGTATTCCATCACGCCAACCGTCACCGAGTTCGACATTGATTCTGGAACTGGTGAAGTTACACTATCCACTGGTACATGTAAGTCAGAATTAACTTTGTATGATAGCTCTCTTAAATACTATTTTAATTGCTTATTTTTCCGTGGATAATATACCAGGTGCTACACTGTATTGAATCTGAAGTCGTCCGACCCCATGGCAAGCAGTTAGTTCCGGGATTATGTACCACAATACATGCAACCGTCGTACGGTAGACCAATACTCGATGTTCCTGAAATTGATTTCTAATTCTTTTCTTATTCAAGCACGCGTTCCTGTAAAGCGAACATTTTTTTCCATCCAATGCAATGGAATGTCTACAAAGAACCTCACCTCGTACACTAAATAATTGCGCATAAAGTCAGCATCCCCAGACGTCTTCTTAAAAGAGATGAGTGTCACAACGTTTGAATATTGTGAGGTTTTATTGGTAACAATAATGAAATGCATGACATAAAGGTGTAATAATAGCAAAGTTCTTAATTATCAGTAATTTTGGTAATATTTTAATCCATTTACAATACTGATGTTCTACATTATCTTTTCCATAAAAAAAT
>LD355074.1:30833-43229 GCA_001465055.1 Ptychodera flava | reverse complement strand
ACTCAATATCCAAACAAACTTGGTCAAACGTTACTTTTTCACACTCGAAATATTTCACGAAATGTTGTGCGACACTTTCAAGGTGAGAAGAAGTCGGGCTGTTTCAAGTCATGTACCGTTTGTCCCGTACAATGCGACTATGTGTACGATTCTCCTTTCCTATTCAAAATTCTTTTCAAAAATAATTAAGCATGCCACTGAAATAAAAAAGACAAATGAAGGAAAATACAAACCAGAATGACATTAAGTACAAATAGAAATGACGATTCCTTTGTAGAGAGAAAACATCCTTCATTGGTGAAAACTTAATGTCGATTTTTAGCTTACAATTCAATCCCAATGCTATTATTTTGTAGGTATGAATGAATACACCCCTGATTTCGGTGCAAGTTCCATCACCGTTGAAGCCTCGGAAGCACTGAGTGAGGGAACCACAGTTATCGATCTAAATGCTGCTGACGCCGATACCGGCATGGATGGTCAGTCTATTGTAATGAATTATTTAATTATGAATCAAATATTCATCATGTACTTTTGAATTTGTTCGACTGTTGTGCAACTCTCAGGATATGAACTTTATCTTAGCAAGGATGAATTCTACTATACAAAACGTATGTGACGTTAATGGCTAAAACATTGCTGATGCAATTTATTGAATTATACTTTTCGGTATTTGTAATATTTGTTGATGCAATTTATTGAATTATACTTTTTCGGTATATCTAATATTTGTTACGTAAATTGCTCAATATTTATTTTGCTCAGGTGACGTGTCATACTTGATAATGTCTGGCAATGAAGAAGAGAAATTCCACATGATAGCAGACACTGGTGAGGTTACGATCCTAAAGAAACTTGACTGGGAAAGCGTTCAGTCCTACAGCCTAGTGGTAGAAGCCAGAGATCTTGGTTCACCAGCAAGGACTGGTACACTGACTTTAAACATAAGAGTGACAGATGCCAACGACAATGTTCCTTACTGTGACCCTGTGGCATACATGGGTACCGTTCCAGAAGATAGCTACATCGGAACTTCCATCATCGGCCCTACGTGTATGGACGGTGATGCCGGTAGCAACTTCACCTATAGCATAGCTTCAGGCAATGAAGCTGGAAGATTCGCCATCGATCCATCTACTGGCATGGTTTTGACCAATGACGTTCTCGATGCGGAAACAAATGACACTTACGTTCTGACTATCCACGTGTCTGATGGACTGAGCTATGGTACTGCAGTGATCACTGTGTCAGTGCAGGGCGTCAACGAGTATCCGCCAATCTTCTCACCACCTGTATATGTAACAACCGTCCCTGAAGATGCCGCTGCAGACACCCCTGTTCAGATTGTAACGACCACTGATGGTGATGCACTGAACGACGGACTGGTCATGTACACTATCACTGGAGGCAACATTGGTGACGTGTTTAAAATCAATTCTTCCTCCGGGGAGGTTTTAGTGAAGAGAGCCCTCGATCGAGAGACTATTGATCTGTACGATATTGAAATTACAGCAACTGATCTCGCCGCACCTGGCGAAGAGAAGACAGCCCTGACAACAGTTAGGGTAACTATTACAGACATCAATGACCAAACACCGTACTTTGACCCGCAAAACTATGCAAATTCAGTAGATGAAGATGCGCCAGTCAACTTTGTGGTCACATCCCTCAATGTCCTTGACAATGACATTGGATCACCAAACACAGATCATGTTGTTACCATACTGACAGGTAATGATTTAGGACATTTTGGTGTATCAGGAGACAATATTGTGGTGAGCGGTACTCTGGATTATGAAACCATAAAGTCTTACTTCATGACTGTCGAAGTGAAAGACCTTGGTGTACCACAGCTAAGTTCTACGGGTACCGTGGCAATAACCATCCTACCCGTTAACGAGGAGCCACCAGATTTCGACGAACCGACAGGTGGCTACATAAAGACCATTCCTGAAGACAGCCTACCAGGTGCAAGCGTGATCAAGGTCGAAGCCTTGGACCTTGTCGATGACCCTCAACACGTGCATAGCAGGATACGCTATGAAATCTCAGGTGGCAATGAGGATGGGAAGTTCACCATCGATCGGTTTTCAGGCATCATATCCACAGTTGATGTTGTTGACAGGGAAACAAGAGATTCGTATACATTGGAAATTACAGCCAAGGACAGCTTGCAGAGATTCGGAGATGAACTGAATGACACCACTGTCGTACAGATTGGCATATCTGATGTCAATGATAATGTCCCAATCTTTACACCGAGTTTGTATTCGATAACTGTGATGGAGACAGCGCCGATTAATTCAGTGCTGATGCAATTAACTGCAACTGACATTGACGCCGGCGTGAACGGCCAGATCGACTATGAAATAGTGAGTGGAAACACTGGGAACGACTTCGAGTTCATCAGCAACGAACTTCGCACATTTCACGCTTTGGCATGGCATAGAACAGAGTTTTACAGAATACGGGTGAAAGCAACGGACAGAGGCACGCCAGCTAGAAGTGGTTATGCCATTATTACTGTAGTGGTTAAACCTATCAATCAAGCCAGACCAATATTACCCCATAACACAGACACGGTCGCAATCCCAGAAGACATCCCGGTAGGCTCAATTATTTATACAGCAACTGCCTCTGACAATGACTACGGTATTCATGGAGAAATGGAATACTACATCGTTGAGGGAAATGACGGAAGCTTCCATATCAACAAGGAAACTGGTGACATTTCGGTGGCTGGTTTCTTGGATCGGGAGTTCCTTGAAGAATATAACCTCAACATCACTGTTTTTGACAGAGCAGAAAATGACAGCCTAATCAAAGCCGACTCCTTCATTTTGACAATTACACTCACTGATGTGAATGACAATGATCCGATATGCGAAAAACCCGTTGACATCGTCCACATCAACGAGAATCCAAAGCCCATCGTGACCATTTTGACTACTGTGAAAGCACACGACATCGACGCCGGTGACAATGCAGACCTCTCGTACAAGGTCGTCTCTGGTATCCAGCAAAATGATTTATTGCTGGAAGCAGACCGGGATGTTGTACCCTTAGCGATACTCGACAGAGAAATGTATGAAATCTACAGCATGGTGATAGAAGTCACCGACAACGGAATCCCTCAACGTACCGCACTGTGCGCAGTTGAAATTCATCTGATAGACGTCAATGACAATGACCCTTTGATCACGCCAAATTCAGTAGAGCTAACGATCGACGAGAATGGGCCTCTGTACGAAGAACTCTGGGTTTTCACAGCAACGGATCCCGATGCTGGACTCAATGGAGAGACGTTCTTTACTATCATCGGCGGTGACGATGAAGGTCATTTCAATATTGACGAAAACTCAGGAAGACTGATTACCACGGTGTCTTTGGATAGAGAAGAGATAAAGTTGTAAGCAAACAGAGTATTTAATACTAGTAGTCTTTAGTTATTATTCCAGACAGGTGTAACAATTAAGCATTTCGGCAGTATCCTGTCTAAAAAAGTAACTCCTTGCCGCGCACCAGACAACTTTTGTAATTAAATGCACGAACCGAGTGTGGCCTCTCGTGACAAAAAAATAATGTATTTGCTGATCATTCTATGTCATTACAACTTCAATTAATTTTTGCTGTCGGGACATTTTTGCGCCGATCTGTACTTTAACAAACGACATGGTGTCCAGTATTTCTACCCCGTGACCGAAAGTCAATTCTGATATGAAAAATCCGCAAAAGGTCAATCACAAATATTAATATATAATGATCTACAGGCTATAAAATTCTTACTAACTTTGACCACTCTTTCTCTTATGTGTGAACATCCCACAAAAATATGTGAAAAAATAAAATAGCTAGGGTATGTAAGAAATCCAAACGAACTTCACGCAAATTTGGAAAGGTTTGATCGATCTCATATAGCATCCATAAGGCTCTTTTACTGTTTCTTTCTCTCAGCTTCTACTCAACTCTCTTTCCCCCCGTAATGGAAATTGACGGTAATTAGCGCGATAATAGTACGTGGATATTGTGCTTCTGAAATCACTCATTGGTAGGCACTAAGTCAAAATTAGTCTTGTAAAGACCTTTTAGAAAGCGTGGAAGCCTAAAAAGGTCAAAGTGTATTCTCATAATGGTAACATTGCTGTCTTCGATGTGTTTCCACAGCTATGAATTGCAAATTAAAGTGTCCGACAAAGGTGACCCTGCACGCACAGGACTGGCGGGTGTTGACATCTTGGTGAATGATCTGAACGACAATGGGCCTATTTGCAAGCAGCCTTTCAACCGGCGATACACCACCAACGTCAGGGAAGACATGACCGTCGGTATGACAGCCATGGTAATACGAAGTTATGATAGGGATGACTGGGCCAAGAAGAACACCCAACGGACATACAGAATCATGAGTGGTGGTGACGGTAGGTTTTCGATGCGTTAAATAAAAGATGATTTCTCCCGTCGGCCCTCTATAAGCAATACAGTAGCGTGCCTGATTCATTAGACAGTAAGAAGGAAGGTTAACTGTCTGTTGGTGAAAATGTAAAAATCTTAGTTGAGCAAGTGATCAGCTTCTCGGAACGATTCAATAGAATACGGCAACTCGACCCAACAACAAGATCAACATCTGAACGAAATACGTAACTAACGTATTTGACATCAAACACCATGTTCATCCCCTTTAATCCGGACATACCCGACGTTGAGAAATTATACAGTAATATTTAAGAGCGAATGTACTATCTTAAAGCATGGAACTGGCTAATAGTATCTTTCGCCATGAGTCTAATGACTGTTTTATACTATATTTCTACTCTCGTCAGGTACATGGAGTATTGACCCTGAACAGGGCAATATTTATCTGATAGGTAGTTTGAATATGGCGCTTCGATCGTCTTATTCCTTTGTGATTCGCATCGAGGATGACAAGGATACGACAATGTATGACGAATGCACGGCAAACATCAACGTTGTAGCTGCCGTGGATGGGGTTCCATTGGTAGAAGCTGACGTGATCATTACAGCACCAGAAAACACGCCACATGGAACCGTCCTGGGAACGATCGACTGTAATGATTTTGATGCAGACATCTGCGGTGGAAACAACTTTGTGTATGAAATTGTGTCCGGCGATTATGCTGAGCATTTTTATCTCGAACCCACGACAGGTTCGTTCCTTGTCGAGACGGATGACTTAGATTATGAAACCATTCAACAGTACAACTTCCTTGTTCTCATTACGAGAGGTAATGGAATGGAAGCCTACGGCGTCCTGCTGGTACAACTTACCGACCAGAACGACCATGCTCCAGAGTTTCTGAGCAATTCGCCATACGCAAGTAGCATACGGGAAGATAGTGCGCTTGGTACCACAGTTTTACATGTAACCGCAAAGGACGAAGATGCCGGGGAAGATAGTGTTCTCTCCTACTCCATATCAAGCGCCCTCGCTGACAACGGACCTGTGGCCAATAAATATTTCATGATAAACTCAGCTAGTGGTATCATCAGTGTCAAGGAAGAACTGGACAGTGAACTGTACAGAGAAATCGAATTGTCGGTTCTCGCAGTGGATTCTGGGTCTCCTCCACTGACAGCCTCCACAACTGCTGTCATACAAATTGTTGACGTGAATGACAACGCGCCAGTTTTTTCGCCTTCTTTCTACAGCGGCGAAATGTCCTACCTGAATCTGCTCGGTGAGCCGATCATAACACTCTCAGCTAATGATGCCGATCAGACATCCATCGTCCAATACAGTGTTCAGGACTCCTCATCAGTGTTCACAGTTAATCCAAGCAGCGGAGATGTCAGCCTAGCCACTGGGGCAAGACCAACAGTCTACACAAAGTACGCATTCACTGCGACTGGTATAGACACTGGGAACCCTCCCCTTACTTCTGTGGCCATCAACTGCAGAATAGACACATTCGACCCGTATCTGAACTTGATCGGCATTCACATATCGGGTAGAACGAAACAGGAGATTCTTGACAATGAAGAAGAATTCCTTGCACCTCTCACTAGCATCATCAGCACTGATTATCCAACAGGTCGAATCGGACTATCTCACATCACAGTGATTGGTGACGTAGTCACGGCAACAGCAAGGCGGCGACTTTTGCAATCATCCGGGTAATAATATTAATATAACCTTCTTTTCTTACCTGCTTACTTCCTTCCTTCTTATCTGCTTACTTACTTACTTTCTTACTTGTTACTTTGTTTCTTTTCATTTTCTTTCTGTCTTTCTTTCTTTCTTACTTGCTTACTTGCTTGATTTTACTTACTATTTTTTACCAACTTACCTGTATAACTATTTACTTGTTTGTTTTCATGATATACTACTGCTGTCTTTGCTATTAAATATATAATTACTGTCACCAGCTGTTTTCACAAATTGGTCGCACTAAACACGCTAGAGATGTTGATGATATATTTGAAATATCGTTAGAAATGGTAAGATTTGCTTTTCTAACTAAATATACCATTGATAAAATAAATGAGTTTTGAATGTAAAATGAAACTAACAACTTCTTTAAAAGAAGCTTTATCGCTGTACAAGTATAAATATGATTATAAAGTAGGTCAATATCGTTTTTAATGACGTGGTAGAAGCTAAGATGATTTGATTTGTGAGAATCCAACCTTTATGTGGGCTAAATAATTGTTCATTCGACATGTTTTCCACAATTGAAATTTGCAAGCATCTAATATCCCAGTATTCTTAGCTACATCTCGGAAACGTTGTACATCTGCTGACTTACATTGATAACAGTATGCATAGACTGTGAACAGGCATTACGAAATATGGTTGTATGTTTTATTTACGCAAATGTAGCTATTTTGTACAAAAATGGAATCGCTACCTGTAAGTTCTCTGTCCTTATCTTTGTGTGATGCGGATTTTTTGTAGTGTCATCGTTTGGATTTACGGTGTCGCTGACGATACAGCCGATGTCGAGTCCGGATTGGCGAATGCCAAAAACTTCATATCACAGGAGTATCTTTACTCGAAATTCGCAAGCGATGAGAAGGGCACACCGGCAGCAGAGTTATCAGGTAAAGTCAAATTAGATACAGTAGCCATTTCAAACGCGTCCGATGCTTCCTACTTGATTGGATATACGTGCTAAGTATAGAGCATTGTAACTTGAACTATGAAATGTACAAGGAGATATTTATATAATGTGACTGTTTTGCCTTCATTTCAGCTCTCTCAGATTATCCCGCCACGTTTGTTGAGAAGTACACGAGTGAAGCGAGCTCTTTC
This sequence comes from Ptychodera flava, assembly GCA_001465055.1. Classification (NCBI taxonomy): domain Eukaryota; kingdom Metazoa; phylum Hemichordata; class Enteropneusta; family Ptychoderidae; genus Ptychodera; species Ptychodera flava. The sequence goes on along the minus strand of LD355074.1, from coordinate 35,959 downwards.
TGGACTTCCGCCGGCGGCATCGCTACAATCGCTGTGTTATCCTTGCTTGGTCTACTAACCCTGATTGGATTATCTGCCTTGATATACTATTGCTGCTGTGCCTCTGGGTAAGTATCACGTGCCATTTGCTGAAAACAAATCCAGAGAGAAGCCAAGATTTATCATCATCAGAGATACGTCATTATGTTTGTCAAAACAGCAAATCAGTGTTCAGAGAATCGAGTGTTCAACACGAATCAGCATTTTTGATGATGATTGATGTAAGAGTTGTCTGCCGGGTATCATTTGATTGTAATTTTGTTGTTGTGTTAGGTAAGAGTAATGAAATTTCTTTTTTACATTCAAAATTTTGAAATGTAAGCAGGTAAGCAGTTCAAAACACACACAGAAGTTTTGAACGCAAGTTTCTTATATGCTTGGTTATTTTCCCCTATAACATGAGTTTGCCCATTCAAAAATCAAAGCAGAAAACTTGTTTTTCACTCCATAAGTTACACTACATCATCAATGTTACATTCTGCAAGCATGCAGGTGTTTTATAAGAATCGCACAAAATATGTTAACAGAGATTTGTAGGGAGAAAGTCCAAAGTCAAAATTAGAATACGTTGCGATTTTTTCCATGAAAAGACTTCAAAACATACGAGTGCGGGGACGTAATTGAATGAATTTAGTTGCATCGGTTTTATTCCGTTTAAGGGTTTACTGTGCAAGCCGGTATATTTACCATGGATTTTGTGTTTTTTTCAGTTTATGTGCAGGTGGTATTGGTGACGGAGGGTGTTGTAGAAACTGTTGGTCTCGATTTGTTCAGGCTATCAAGGATTGTTGCCGAAGAAAACCGAAGCCAGAGCCAGAACCAGTAGCTCGTGGTAAAAGACATGGCTGGGGAGAACATGGTATGTTCATTTACGTAGACCGTAAACTTGATCATTCGTTATCTCCAAATGAAGGGTTCTGAAACCCTTGGTGTTCTTAATAATATATTTTTAACATAAAGTGAATAGGTGATATACTGAAAAAGCGAACCCTTCCTTGCACAAACACAAACTTGACTCGTGGCTTGATAAAATTATCGATATCATGCTCACTAGCTTTATGTCGAGCAGCTATACATTTTATTTCATATTTTCCAGTGTATAAGGAGTATCATCGTGAAGATCTACCAGTCAAGAAGAAAGGACAAGCCGGAGAATCTGTGTTAGCACTTCCCTCTGTAAGTATGAATTGCTGCTTTTCCAATGGCACATGATAAAGCTCAAATGCCGACAGGATATGATCAGTATTAATGCTCCATTTTAGTAACCATTTTACAAGATCATGCAAATAAAAAACTATTTAAATACGACTTCTGTAATGTGTAAATCATTTATCTCGACACAACTTCAAACATTCCTTATTATCAGTTACAAACAATTGAGTTGCTTACAAGTGTTAGTACCTGGTAATTGACTAATAGCTCACGATCTCTACTAGCGTGAGATCACATACCAACACAAGTGTAGACAGATGAGTGATGATGACGATGACAACGACGATGATGGTGGTGATGATGATGAAGATGACCACAGCAGAATCGCTGTCTTCTTCGTGTAGGATATTAATTACTCTGTTTCTACTTATATATCTTAGGCGAAGGGTGACGACGCAGCTGGAAAATTTAAGAGTTTAGCTTCAAAGGCTAGAGGTGGTGGAGCAGAAGGTAGGTCTATGTCATAATTCTGAACTATTGGCAGACGGATCAAATAACTTCCCGCCTTTGTAGAATCCGACATACCTGCAGACGACACGAGAAACGTACACTTACTTTTCCTTCTTGCTACAGTCGACGCATTCCTAGAGGGCAAGCATTCGATTCCTACGATAGCAGTGTCAATTTAGCGCGAGCAACTGTTTCTAATGGTCATAAATTGTCTAAGAAAAATATTCAAAACTGGAGAAGAAATGTATTTACATTGTATATCCAAGCTTTTTCTCATCGTCCGGCACCATCAGCTGCTGCAACTTAGTAACCATAAGCACTCTGCTAACCTGGACATGAAGGTGTTGGGAATATCCGTAGGCTTAAAACCCATCCACTGCAAGCTTGGAGCGTGAATGCTGGTCAGGGATTACTCTTTGGAATACAAACACTGACAGCGCCTCACTTTCAGTGTCTTCGATTCGATGACTTTTTATAGTTTTTGCTGCAGTTAGGATTATTTTACTATGGGTCTGAACATTCTACTGTATTCCTTTATTCCTTAATGTAATACACGCCTCGAAATAGAAAGTTTTGAACTTTTGCTCGTACTTTGCAAACCTTTAAACCAATGCTCTTTCATGATCAAGATTAAATCAGGGTTCACCATAAGGATTAAATAAACTCATGACCTTAAATTTACATATTTAATTCCAAAATTGCTGTTGTACCCTGTGATAACTCGATGTGATCATGTGATTTTCGATTTTAACAAAAACAAAAAGAAGTTAATTTACTCGGCCAGTTTCAAATTGCAGCCACGCAATTAGCATACCAGCAAACTGTTTTTACAAAATTAGTGAACGAAAAATTGTCGCCGAGGTGCATTTAGCTACAATGGCCAATAGAAAGACACATTAATCGTTATCTAGGTTGCCAACGAGCTGCACGCTGTTTCCTGGCAAACGCTGCCAATTCTGGTATCTGATTGCTTTACAATGCACAACAGCCTATAGTAGCCAACAGATAAAAAAGGGCATGACAACAATATGCAAAACTACTAAAATTCCTTTTAGAAAGTCAAATTGTCCTCAATCTGCAGCTAGCAGGGACAGTATGAGAACCTAGTCAGGTTATAGAGAAAGTACGCTTGTGGTGTAAAAGTGTAAAACGATGGGTCAGTCCGTCAATTTCAAGGTAGAATGTGGTATGCTCTGCTACAAGTACTATATACAGTTTCCAGATCGCACTTTTGTTCAGACCGTTCGCCAATCGACGTATTTCGAAATATCCGAAGAATAAGGCTACAATTTAAAAGTAACCTGTTATCAACCCCGCCTTCCCCTCCCTCCCTCCTTGTCACCACCATCAAAATCTAACTACTGCATGCTAAAGAGATAGCCGCCAAAATTAGGCAACGCACTGAAGCATCCATGCGGAGGATAGGTAACGAACACAGGCTATGCAATAAGTCAACATTAAACAAAGGCACCATTGCAAACCCTGATTTATTTAATTTGGAAATGCCTAAATATTTCAATTGGGCCTCATGAAATTATTTTCATCCTTCTGTTTTCAGGTGGAGAAAAGTTACCAAACGTGTCAGAATAGAAGAGAATGAACCAAAACGTTAACTACTCGCGGCTGCTGACTTGCTTAGTGTTTATCTAACGTGGACAAGCTTTATGATTGTCTAAAACTAACGAGACGCTTGCAATAGCTCAATACTTGGCCATCAAGTTAGAATAGAAACTCGCTGGAGTAGGAAATAACAAAGCCATAAATGAACTGATCTTCAATAATTAACCGTGAACAAAATTGCACTTTTAAAAATCATGAACACTAGATGCATGTATTGTAATGACAGACAATGTATTTTTCTCTCCGAAAGAGGATATAAATACATATAGGTCCAGATTTTTTTACAATTAGGAAAGCATATCTTCATGTAACACCTGCACAGAGGACATGATAGTCTATGAACAAAACTACGTATCTATACTGTCTATGGTTACAACGACTTTGGCGGCGTTTTCTATCTTTGACGAACGTAGCATGTACATGTCGCCGCTGTACATTTGATCTACCGGAATAAACCAGATATCGGTGGAGGAACATATTCAGATATTAGTTTTCTTCAATTATTCAGTTTCTTTATTCAAAACGATGTTTGTTATCGTAGGAATCGATCAGTTTGTCGTTTTCTATTGACTGACAAGGTTTACGGTACACATGCGCTAAGTCATCTTTCATACCGAGCACAAAGTGTGTCAAAGTAACAAGACCTTTTCATTGGAGAGGACGTTTTGATTTACGTATTGTTTTGTCGAATAAGTACGACATCTTTATGTATAGGAACCAGAATTGTATTTTGTCTCGTGGAAGAAACTGCGCGCTGTGAAGAAAAGCTTAGAGTTCGCTCGTCATTGTTGCTTTGACCGTGTCTATAATGTGCATAACTGTAGGTTTCAAGGCATGGCAGGGCTCAAAATATTATTTTGTCAACATGCACACTGCGTATATCAGGTTTTGCATCTACATGCACTTGATTCCCGGTGCATGTACAGTGCCTGGATTGCAATTTATCAACAAGTCATCCTCCCTATCACCCAACAAGTTATGTCTGTGCATTCTTGAACCGAATGGTTGTATTTGGGTCTTCGTTGCGTTTCGCTATCTTTCCACTCAAGTTCAATTGCGGGCTCACGGGTATAGCTCCATACGTACCCAGACCCTGCTTTTGCCAATAGACTCTACGTTGTCCGTAGATTCATTATAATTTTCGGCAAAACATTAAAATGTGAAAAAATTGAGGTCGATACTACTAATTCAAGATGAGTTCGCATGTTCAGGTAAAAATCAGCATATACACTGTATTGTACTTAAAATGTAGTGTGCACATTGATATAGCAATCTATATACACCAATATAACATGCATATTCATAGCGCAGAGTGCACCGGATATTTTGAGCCCTGTCATGAATCTTGATTTTTAGTTCATGGGAGGTGCAAAGTCTTTTCAGGCGATGGAAGGACAGGGACATTTTCATGTGAATTAATTGCACGTTCAGCAATAAACTACAATTGCTATCACACAAGAAATTTGTCATTCTTGATGATGGTAAGAGGTCGAAGTGTAGGTTCTATTTAAGTCATCGAGACTAGCAGCAGATTTATCACTTCTGACTCAACCATTGCGAAAGAAAGTGCATTCTCTATCAGTTGAAAACAGTCAACCGAACTACATATGCTGCGTTTAGTTAGTTCGTGACAAAGTATGTTGTCATTCTGGACAAAATTCAATATCAGAAACACAACGTAAAAGCAGATTATGTACAGTGTATTATGTTCGGAACAATAAATGCTACGAGTGAAAACCTTCAGTTGGAGTATGGATTCCACACTTGTCGAAAAGTCGAAGCAAACATCAGAATCGCCAGAAAGA
>LD355073.1:0-14090 GCA_001465055.1 Ptychodera flava | reverse complement strand
TATCACAGACCTAATTAATGAAGAGGATTCTATCCTCTCTGAGGACTTGTAATCAAAGTATCAACTAACAAGTGGGGACTGTGTCATCAACGATGACTTGTTATAATAAGATTCGTTTAACATGTCAGTCTACTGATAAAACAATTTTACAATCGGTAAATGTCAAAGATTATGGTGAACAAAGGAAAGTCAAATGTCAAAGTTTCCTTATACATCCAATAATGATAGTAGCATTTGCTGGTTCTGTGATAGTTTTCAAGAACTAAAGTGTGGGTTTGCTTCATATCTTTATGTTTTTTATTTGCCTGACAAATTCATTTATCATGAGTATTTACTGTTAATATTTAAGGAGGGACAGACTCTCCTTCACTTTGCTGCTCAACATGGGAACGTTACTACTGTGGAATATCTCATCAATACTGGTGCTGACATTGATGTGAAGGATAAGGTGGGCCATTTTGTTGTGTTACAAAACATTTAGTTTCTTAAGATACAATATTATCTCAGAATTGTTAATAAGCAGTAAGAGGCTACAGCATCTGATCTGATATTTTATGATATAACATTACCAATTATAAGCAGCAGCTGTACATATAATGAACTGAGAGCAAACCCAAAATGAAGAAAAGGTCTCGTAAATGAAGTTTGATTATTTGATTTCTTTAAGTGCTTATCAACGAGTTGTTGAAAAGAAAACAACACGTACGTGTATATAGTTGAAGGTTAGTGTGACAATGAATGGATAAGTATGAGTAGAAAACCAACGACTATTGTTATTATATACTGGCGATGATATTATAGACAAGGATGAATTTACAATGTACAATATCATGTCTTTCACAACACCTATCTTCACATTTTTTGCATATTTTTTGTATAATACTTTATTTCAAAGTATGTCTGGTTCCTATGTTGTTTTTGATGCAGTAATGACAAGGTACATGTGTATCAGTGAGCTATGGGATAAAAGATTTAACATACAATTGCCAAGAATTTCACAAATGATTGAAAAAAAAACTATTTTGGTGCTATTATTCCACCATGTGCACAGATACTGTATGAAGATTTGTAATTATGCTGCATTCATAACCAACACAAAATGTCAACTTAATGTAGTATGTTCCTTGAAAGTGAAAGAGTTAAACTTTTGCTCAAACTTTCCTTAAGAAATCTTTCAACCATTTTCTTTTAAAATAAAGAATTAAAATCTGGGGTCATTGTGTAAATTTTGGTACTAGAGAAGCAAATAATCCAAGATTTACCAATATTTAAAATTCAAAATGGCCACCATCCCTGCGTTAAATCTATGGAGAAAAATAAAATTTTCGAATTTAGATAAACTAAGCCGCTGAAGAGTATTCGTACACCAGACCTTTAAAATGAACACACAAGTGGTAGATCAGAAAAGAATCTTAAAAGTTTGAGAGTTCGAATATATGTCCCCGAGGCACGTTCTACCTTGAGTCAAAATTTTGTCAGACAAGAGCACTGTAAGAACAGATAACAAGATGCTAGAATGTCGATGGTAAAAACTGTTTTGTTACAGTATCATTATATATTAGTCATTTTCAGTCATCAACATATACTTCAAAACTCTTCTGAACTGAAGACGCTTGACTGTCACATGAAGCAATTTTGCTTTTAGCTCACATACCAAAAAGCTTATATGGTAAGATGGCGGCTCTGTATGTCTGTATGTATGAATGTATGTATGTATGTGTTGTTACCCTTGCTTTATTTCGGTGTGGTTCACCGAAGGAGGTAGGAGGAAACTCAACAAGGACAATCGCTCTATTCATCCGTGTGAGTTGGGTCGTTGAATTCGTGGCAAATGCAGTTGCATTGCTGGTAGGGGTATACCAAGACAAGTGTAGGGACTGAACAAATGACACTGACACTTAAAGTTGAATGTCATCGAATGAATATAATGTATATGAACAATAATTCCATAAATGTACCAGTACAGAGTAATAGTGTCACTTTACAATCTCGTTAGCAAAACTTACTATTCCTGAATCAAATTTCCTCACCTATGCACTCAATGTGTCTATAAAGTATTATAAAAATACAATATATGGATTCAAATGTGTATGAAGATATCCAGAACCTTGAGAACTCAGAACAAGTAACACGTACAGGAATGTTGTTCAGCTGTTCCACTTGTTACTTTTCACTGGTTAAAAAATCAGCTTAAAGGCCGTAATGTTGTAATACACACAACACAGTGCTCATGGTAATAGTTCCTTGAAAATCAATATAGTAACATGAAGAACACAGTGACGCTTGAGCATTCCTCCCAGGGTATACGTTTCTGGAGAAAAGAGGTGTAGCTTCACCTTCCAAAAGTCATTCCAGACATCGTTCAAAAGTAAATATCAAACATACATGTAGGGGGCATAGCAGGCGTATTCACATAAAGACAGTGTGAACACCAATATTCAGCTCATAAATGTGAGAAACTATCGACTTTCATCAATGAGGGCATTGTCTAATGAACAACAGTCATGTTGAGATGTTTCCCAAATCAAAAATTGAGATGATTTTCTAGCAACAACTTTCAAAAAATAACTTTCTCCCAAAGTTCTTGTTTGATTGCTTTGAAACTTGATATTCTTGATCCAAGGGTTCACTTCTGTTGGATTATGAATTAATTGTTGAAATTGTGGTGAAATTTTCACATTAATTTGTATTTTGTGGGCAATTGTTCGCATTTTTGGTCAAAAATCATCCTTTGAAATCACTCGTGCATGTTCCTAGGGGTACACTTTGTCAAGTATACTACCACTGGCCTGCCGCATCGAACCAAATGTGAGCCAAGTTAGTGTCATTTACACTATGTTTTACACTATATGTTACACTTAAAGGAGTTTCAAGAACTTCGATGGAACTACTCTACCACAGAATAATCCGACAAGATTTAGCATGTTATTATAGCTTTAAGTAATATCCCAGTCCCTGACAATCTTTCAAATGTTCATATTGGCAATATCGCTTTGTTGGCAGAGAGCATCAGCCTATTTTGATGTTTTAGTTTGTTTATTTTAAGTTGAAAAACAATGTAGTCCTGGAACATGCCAAAACTGATTTTATGACGAGTACATATCTTCACACTTTGCATGACATTGGAGTGGTATTTTATGACAAACATGTATCACCAGAATAAAGCAACATGTACATGATAAATGATGGTCATATGTATGACCGCAAACTCAGATTCAATGACTGTAAAATCATTCTCTCCAAAACTTAAATTCATTTAAGCTTCTTGTTTACAGCCAACCATAAGGTAACATATCAATCAAAAGATTTTTAAATAAAATATATCACAAAACAAGATGTTTTCTCATAAGTTAGTACAAGAATTAAGAGAATTTTGTCACTCCTGTTTTTCACAATTAAAACTTTCTTTCTCTTCTGAATTTATTTTTCAGTAGTCTTATATATAAATCCTCAGTAAACAGAATTTGAATTAACTTTCATAACACACTATCAAAATCTAGTTCACTCTCTCCTGGATGACAAAATGATTTTGAGACGAAAACATGAACTTTTCATGTAGCATTAAACAGTGTATTCGTTTATACAGTGAACAGATTTTGCATTTTCTTGCAGAGAGGGCATACACCACTTGTTGAAGCAGCAAGGAATGGTAACTGGAAGACTGCTGAAATACTTGTCCACGCCGGTGCAAATGTCCAGCATGTTCTTCAGGTCAGTGGGAGTGATGTCATAACAATAAGCATATAAAATGACACTACAAGGCAATCTGATCAATGACGTAAATGAAAGGCTGCACATAGATGATGAACAGCAGAATTGAAAACTAACTTGTTTGTGCACACATATACCCAACTTGTAATTTGGCGATGTAATACCATCTTTATACATAGTAATATTTGCATTTTATTCATTACTTAATAAATATTTGTGCTTCCAGGCTCTGGCATATGCCCTTATCTTAAAACCATGTTTAACCTGTTCATGCACATTATAGGAAAGTGTAACACCACATAAATTATGTGATAAATATCCCAATTAAGATACAATTATACTGATATAAATAAAAGTTCATGTGACTCTTGACTCCAAAGTACAGGTTTAAGTATCTGTTTTCATTCAACTTCAATTTGCAACTGGTTATACCTGCTTGAGTGGTGATCTATTCAGGATGATTGAAACCCTCTGTGAAATTAATCTTTGGTTGTGAGGTGACATGCACAGGGTAGGGACCTAACCTGTATAGCAGTATTGATGCCTGACATTTCTTTTGACCCAAGTTTGGATAACGTGACCAAAGGAAACCTGTGCAGCTGAAAGTTATAGTAGATCTAACTCTGTACACAAATAATTAAGAGATAAGCTTTTGAAATAAATATTTTAGAATGATTGAAACCCTCCATGAAATTAATCTTGTGTTTTTGTATGTTGACAATGGTTGTAATACAGGGGAGTATAGTATGTAGATATTGTATATCATTGTGTCCGTGTAACTGGGACACCTTTCTTTTCTCTGAATTCGGATAACATGTGTCCAAGGGACACCTATGCAACTGATAACAATGGTAGGTCTACAAATGTAGCTCTGTACACAAATAATACTATCACTGATTTAAGCTTATAAAATAAATATGCAAATATCTTAGCCTTTTGAACGCTATTTGCATTGTTCTCTTTGACATATTTGTCATGTTTGATAAACATTTTTCTTTCAAGACTTCACACAACACAACTTTGGTTATTAGAAACTCACCAGTAATACTTTGTGAGCACTTTCGGAGGTACCGGTATTATGGCACTGGTAAAAGATGTTATTAGACATATTTATAGTATGTATTCAGTCCATTAAAAATCATGATTTTCCTATAGTATATGTCGATAAACAAGAATAAGTGATCATGGAATTAAATTAACATCTCTGCTATCCCGTATGAGTAAACCCTTAGTCTGGCAACATTCCAGATGTCCAGCATTCAGGTTGGTAGCAGTCACATACAATGAAACCTATTTCACAAAACATTCTCTAACACAACTCCAACTACTTAATTGATAATTCTAATTCAATTGACTTAGCGAAGGTTTTACATGCTACTGTTATTTCCTACACATATCTGTTTGTATCACGTACTCTATCTTCCTTCTTACACTTTTTCAGGAAGTGAGACCACTATCACAGTTCCAATTCAACCTATTTGAGGGACTCAAATTCTACCTTGAATGTGGTATGACTGCTGATGATTTTCTTCGGGTAAGATGGCAAAACAAACATATTGACATGCTGTATAATACATATATTTGATCTATCCACCCAGGCATAAACATTCATTTGTCACAATGAACTCTTAACTCAACAGCTTAAAGACGTAACTTTCAATCCCAGGTTCTCGCATGGCCAGTACGTTGTTTGATTTCTAAAACATTAATTACACGAACTGATCTCAACCTTTTGTCACCCTCTTCTAATCCTGCAAACAGAGTTTATATTTATAAGCGTTTGATTGACGGTCGGTTCAAATCGCCAAAGGTCATTGATTCCCCACCACCAACACTCGAATTTCGTAAAAAACTGCTATTGAGTCGCGTTAGAATTTGAATATAACCACAGAGTTCGATCGGTAGCAGCTTTGCACTGACCGCTTGGCAGTCTGTCTATGTTTCTGCGGCCTGAAAAAACTAAAAAGTGGCATTTTCTGTAGCGTGTGCCCGCGTGTTGCCTGTTTTGCGTCCACTTACACAATGAACGCCGCAATAGCTTCCCGTCCTTTTAAAGGGAGGCTCTGCTTTTAAGTCAGAGTAGATCATTTCCTTGCTTTTCAGCTTTGCTTACCATAGTTTGCTATAAATTTATTTAAAGTGACAGCTTTCAATTCATTTCGTCAGATTGTTAAAATTTGTTGTCCTGTTTCAAAATGGGTTGCACCTACTGGAAGTAGACTAAGGGGCAATTTCAGTGTTAACTATAGGTACCTGTAATTAAGTCATATGATTATTAACAGGCAGCAATTGAAATGTGACATATCACAATAGTAACATACTGTACCTTGAACTAGAATACATTGTATAAAAAACAGTCAATCAACACAATGCCTCATGCATTTTCTAAGATTCAAGTGAACATTTTAATTAGATGATGATCAATCTTCAGCTGACTAGCTAGGCTGCCTAAAATCCTCTGCCTACATTGGTTGACATGTGAAAAATGCAAACAAAGGTCAAGATAATTGGTCAAAGTAAAGATTGGCTCTCTGACTGAAAGAGGAACACTGCTTGTTACATTAAGGATAACTAAACAACTATCAACTCCAAAATCTTACAGCACCAGGTTATGATATTACAATAACCTACAAAATTATCACTGTTTATTGTTCACCTCATATTGGATTATACACAAAAGGCTTATATCACAAAAACACTATCAGTAAAGACAACTGTTGAACATTGAAAATTACTGACTCTTTTCAATAATCTCCCTACAGAGAGATGAATTAAATTTAATGGCTTGTACTTCCATGTGATTTAGTGCCTTGATCACTTGTCAAGTTCTAAAATACCAGGTTATCCAGGTTTCTAAAAGTGCTTCTGTACAATAATAACTTCTATTCAATATATTTTGAAAAGGTAACTAGCGACATACCATTGAACAGGAAAATACAACTTTACCAATCTGTTCTCCGATGGGCAGGAAGATTGGGTCGACTTGATATCATCAAGGTTCTACAGGATAAGGTAGTTCCACCATGTGGAAAGGATCAGGTAATTATGAACATGTAGATCAAAGTAAATGAAATTTTGGCAGTGCAAGGCAATCTTCGTTTACATGAGAATTAAAATAATGTATACTGAAACAGTCCCGGTCATTGATCTCAGGAGACAGACATAAAATTTATAACAATACAATTATCTTTACTAACAGGATGGACGCACAGCGTTACACTATGCTGCCTTGCATGGTAATGTGGACATAATGAAGACTCTTATCCTAACTACACCTCTTCATGACATGGACAAAGTATGTACTAATTAATGTCTCTCTTTAGTTTTTTTCGTGCATGTTTAAGACAGATGATGATTTTTGAATTATAAAAAGTTGTTAAAATACTTTTGTTCCAGTTTCCAAGATTATGGAAAGTCTTAGGTGACATAGAATTCATGATATTTTCTGTATTTTTCATTTAATTATTAAGGTTGGCCGAACAGCTTTACACTTGTCAGTCATTGGAGGAAATTTGGATGCTTTCAAATTCCTAATTTCTCAGGGTGTTGGAACTGATACTGTTGATCACGTAAGTCCTTTCTCATAACACCTACTGATAAATTCATAGCTATGCCACCTTGCTATTTTTGTTTTAATTTTTTCCCTCAGTCACAGAGTTGTTAGCTTATGAGGAATTCACTCTCTTTTTATAATGTTAATATTACTTATCAGGAATTTATAACAAGATCATTATTTTTATGACATTTGTCTAAAATGCGTTATAATCCTGTGTTAAGATGAGCTTTTACTGTTAGCATCTTGCTAAGTCAGATGTATTTTGCATTAAGTGTACATTTTGATATTATTCAGGAAGGAAACACACTTCTTCATCTTGCGGCACAAAATGGCAGAAAAGGTATCATGGAAGAACTTCTCATTAATGTAAATAATGTAAATTCATGTAACACGGTAAGTTTAAGAAATTATCTTCATGTATCTTCATTTCAAATGCCATTATATCTTCACATAGGAAAGCTGTTAGCATACTACAAGCACACCATGAAGTTCATGTTTGAATATTACTGCTTTTACTTGTGCTGAAATATTACAAAGATTTACAAGTATTACACATTTTTTTTTCCGATACAAAATGTTACGATGAAGAAAGGACAAACTCCACTTCATCTTGCTGCACAAGGTGGACACTTGGCATGTACAAGTCTCCTTGTAAGAAAAGGTGCTGAGAGAAATAGAGTAGATGAGGTAAGAGTAACCAACAAGTATTTTACTGTATTCTTTTTACAGATGTCACTTAATTATTGCAAAGGACAACAAAGACATGCACTCTGATTTAAGCAATGTTTCAATGAAGCTGCTATGTGGTGTGAATTTGATTTGATCATAATAACTATTTGTGCATTCTCTTTTTATTGAATTTTGGTCTGAATGTGATAAAAGCAAACTATGATTGATTAAATTTTAAGTATAAAGGTGATGACTGTGTGATAGAAATGTTGAGGGTTATAATGTTGTTACATTTTTGCTGTTGTTCTTTGTTTCATGATTGTCTTAGGAAAACCGTACTGCACTGTATCTTGCTGCTCTTCATGGTAAACAAAATATCGCAGAATTTCTCATGCAAAAGGATGAGGATATTGAATTGAAGGATAAGGTAATTGTGACAACATTTCTCTATTACATGTGCATGGTTGTGTCTATTTAGTTTTTATATCAGAGAATTTTCTGTGTACTTGAAGGCAATGCTTGAAATATGTGTAGATTTCTCAGCCTCATAGATGAGAGGTTGCCAACAATAAAAATTGCATCATAACATAGACCACATACATGCAAAAAGATAATATTTTATGGAATATTTAGTGGCTACAAGCTACAAGCTGGTTACTGCTACCAAATTTTTGTCTTAAATTATGCCCCGTTTAAAGGAGACATTAGTAGCTAAGATTTTAATGATTCTGATAAACCATTAAACTAAGATATTTAGTTTAGGAATACACTGTCATTGACGTTTACTTTGAAATGGTCTTATATTGATCTGTGTGTGCATTTTCGACACAATTATTTAATCCATGTATCATTGTTAAGCACATCTAATGCCACCAGATAAAAACATGTTAACACTTTGATTCAACAGCTTCCAGTGTGCCAAGAGTTTTATATTTCAGTTTTCCAAGTATAAGCAAATGGTGAAGTAATGCAACTTTTCAATTTCCGGATATAATTCTTTGTTAGGATGGACGTACAGCATTGCATCTTGCTGTCCTTGGAGGAAATGTAAGCCTATTGAAACTACTGTTGAAGAAAGTTAATGATAAAGGCAAAGAGGACAACGTAAGAGAATTTCTTTTATGAGTATATGTCGTAAACTACTCCTTTCAACATTATTTTTGTTTTATGTTCATTTGTTGATATTGTCCAAGGTACATAATATAGTACTCATAAAATTTGGTTCAATAGAGATAACATGTAAAATAAACACACATATTTATTGTAGAATGACAATTTTTAGCCCACATTTGGTGAGGTTATCATATAAGCTGAAGTCGATGGCGTCTGTGTGTATGTGTGCATGTATATATGTATGTATATATGTATGTATGTGTGTGTGTATATGTATGTACGTACATACAATATGTCCATCATCATCAAAAACTCCCAAACCGCTGCACTTTTCAGTTTGGTAGTTGGTGTGTTGATGCATCCTGGGCTATAGATAGGATTTAGTTCAAATGAAGTCTGCATTGCCAAATGAGCTTAACAATGTGAAAATGGTCAAGAATAAATAACTCAAGAAAATTTGTTTGCAAGTACCTTAGGTGAACCTTATACAGTTTTATGAATATCATGAAGATATCTTTAATTTTGTATTTTTGCTGAATTTTTTGGTGATTTTTCTCATTTTAAGTACAAATTATTCTTCTCTTAAACCACAAGCCCAATCGCTCTCAAATTTGGGTCGGATGTTTGCAAGGTTGTTACTCTTCTAATTTGTTGAAATTGTGACGAAATTGGGAAAATTACTATTTTGGGGGAATTTTTGTCATTTTTGGTCAAAAAATCTTAAAAAGTATTTTCTTTTTAAAGCCCCTGGACAGAGAGCTTTTATATTTGGTGTACAGATGTCCAGGGAGGACGATAGTTAGATATATGGAAGTTGTTCTGAAATGTACAAATTTGTATTTTTAAGACAATTTTGTCATTTTTGGTCAAGAAAACTTGTTCTCAAAATTACTTGTCTGATAGCTTTGTAATTTTGTATAACATTCCTGAGGGGTGTTATTAGATAAATTCTCTGCTCAAAGTGTTGGGAAACTCCCAAATTTGTATATTTTAGGTAATTTTCTCAGTTTGTGACCTTAAATGACTTACACCAACCCAATATGTTGTGAGACAATTTTGAAGGCTGTGATTATTTTGTCATATTTGGTATCATTATGTAGTAAAATTTGATCCAGAAAACAAAGCTGAAGTGAATTTTTTCATTGCGGACCAATTTTTGCAACTTTTCTATGTAAGACACACAAGAACTGATGAGAAATTTGGATCCAGGATAATTCCAGATGTCGTAATCACCCCACAGTGGAAGGCATTTCACTATCTGTAACTAACTTAAGTGCTGTTTACATTAGAATGATAACATTCATAGCATTAAAAAATCCCCAAGGTTGTAAATATATTTCCTGCCATCTGGCCTTATGTAATACCAAGGGATGGAACATTTGATATTCAGGAGGGGGTTGGGTCTAGGAGATTGATGAGGTAGCATTACTTTTTTACCAGATCCCTTGTACATTTTTCCCCACTCCCACCTTTTCTTTTTATCAAGCCTTCTCTGGCTATTTTTTGTTGTTGACATTTGCTTATGTATTTAGGATCTGCTTGTCCCATTGCCATAGAAGTTGATATGCATGTTCCTGAAGATGACCTCCAGTACCTAAGTTGGAAACCTTATTTGCTTTTGTCATTCCTGTTTTTCTGGTTTAAATATTTCTTGAATGGACAAATTCAAACTGAATGTGAGCACATAGTGTCCTTGACGGTATTGTCATTTATGATTTCATGTTTGATACAGCATGGATATAACATATTTCACATTGCAATACTTGATGGGACAAGAGATATATTGGAATTCATTGAAGCTAGTACATATGACTTCCGTGCTTCTGATAAGGTAAGTTTGCAAAGCCCTTGAAGTACCTGATGTTTGAAAATTTCATTTTTAATATTCAAACGGAAATTTACTGATCATAGCCTACATGTAGTTATCAGGTAAACATAAAATTTCAACAAACTTGTCTTCAGTTACCAATTTATATTGTCAGGCTTTGTATGACAGTACTCATATTAGCTTGTAGCATTCAGAGACCCTTATCAGTGGAACAGTTCACAAAAAGCAAAGAGAATCAGGTTGAAGTTTTGAGAAATTAATCATCAAGTTTTATTGAAATTTGCCATTACTCAATCTACACCATCAGATGACAATTTCACTCTGTTTCTACCTTGAACTTTTCAATATTACAGGATAAAAGAACTGCCTTGCATCTTGCTGCCATTGCAGGTGACATCTCAAAGGTTCTTTTCTTCATTCTTGGTGATATTAATGCTGTTGATAAGGTTAGTACAATTTTACTATGGGTAGGTCAGCTGACCCAACACCATGCAACACCTATGTTTTCAATGTTGATCATAGCATACCACCTCCCAATCTCCGTACAGAGATTGTAGCGCTGTGGAAAAATTATAACCTAGCTGGGGAGTCTCAGCAGTAGCCACTCTAATCTCTGCCACAGGCGACGGTTTTCACCAACTTTTTGGGTATTGCGCGTTTTCCATGATAGACATTTTCTGTCTTTTTTATATATAATACTTCGAACCAAAAAAAATTAGATAAATGAATAGTACACTAGTTTCAATATCGATTCTCGATTCCGCGAACACTTGAAAAACATAGACCTTGCTCTAGGTTACATGGATGTAAATTGATGATTCAAAATGTATGCCCCAACGGCTATCAGCTTTGCAGACGTGATTGCCAAAGTTTTAGCGGATTATTTATTATTTTTATTAGTGTATTAATGTATTATTTTTACCAGTGTGCGGAAAGTGCGATCTCTAGCTGGATTGCTCCTATCCGTTTACTATTTCCGCCACGTTTATTTAGCCAGTTGGGCGCGCGCAGGACTGAAAGAAGTCCGAGTTTGGAATATTTAAATTTGCCTGCAGCAGAGATTGATGGGGGCGCGCGGTCAACGACTCGGAGACCCTCTAGCTTTCTTCGAATTATCCACGCCGCGCTGCTGCCCCACTGCGCTTCAATCTCTGTGTGGAGATTGACCACCTCCTTGTACTTTCGTCATGATAATACAAGGTGGGGATATCCTATGGTATCACAACTTCTAGAGCTATTGTTTTATGTTTGAAATTTTCTTCAAATTGCATGAGTTGTAATATTAGAATATAATGACGTCACTTAAATGATACATGTATAAGGCAAGAAAGCCTAACTTAATCCAATTTCTTTGTTTGTTTGTTGCTTTTATGTTTTATATGTAATTATGTAATGTAATTAATTAGGTATGCATGCTTTACATACCTATCTGTATGCCAAGATTCAGTGTTTACCCACAAATAGGGCAATCATTTGTGATTGTCAATGTTTGCCTGCTTGAAATAGCTGGCCAATGATCTGGAGTAAATTCAATTGCCACAGCTAGATTTATTTAGATGAATTAGGTTACACTGGATGTATTCATTTAAATACTGTTTGTGTATATACAAATGTATCTATCTACATGTGTTCATCCAAGTATCTATGTATGTCCTTGTGCGTATATATCTATATGCATGTGTGCATGATCATATTTACCAGTTATCATATACCTAGATTCACGTACCTATGTAAACCTATGGGAAAAGGCGCTCTTACAGGTGTGTAATAAGTTGCCGTATCACGCCCAGGCACACTTTGCCCAAATAAGGTAGTGTGCGCGCTTTTTCAAACTTTTTCGTTGTCATTGCTACGCGCATTGCTATTCACGTACATTCCATTCGAAAGCACGTCAGCGCGAGATTCGAACCTGTTTCTATGCGCTTCGCTCGTAGTTTTGAAGCAAATTGTAGACAGTTCGAATCTTATTCCGATCAAAATTTGTTTAAAACAAGTGCTTGATAGTCTCCTCTCAATGTTTTGCTGAAAAAGTGTATTTTAACGAGTAGGATCAAGCTTATCTGTGCTCATTCTGTGGTGACATTGGCGTTAGCATACCGGTAGAACAAGCTTGTGACGCGTTCCACAACAGAACAAATGACAACATCGTACATGTCCGCAAAGTTGTGTGGCTCATGTTTTTTTTAATTTACGCCCATAACTTTATCAAAATTTTATTGATAAATACTGAAACATATCACAACCGTTCAATAAGGTATATGATAAAACCTTTACGGCCCAGATACGGGTTTTGCGGACCTCGGTCGTACGGCGTACGGGCCCTCGCACGCTTTGGCCCTTCTGCCGTACAACCTCGGTCCGCAAAACCCGTATCAGAGCCGTAAAGATTATTATGTAAGGATAATGGTGGTTGGATGGGCTTTCTGGAATTCAATATTAATTATTGTTTTCAAACCATGATGGCCATTCAAATGATACCTCTATATTCATGGTTACACTTTATTATGTAGGATAGTCAAATCATTTCTCTCTTTTTCGTTTAAAGGATAAACGTACACCATTGCATCTTTCTGCTTTGCATGGAAAGAAGGATACTGTGGAGCTGCTAATAAACAGAGGGGCTGACAGAAATGTCGTTGACAGAGTGAGTGTTTTGTAATTAATCTTTTTAAGGCTGAGTACTTTCTTTTGTTTTTCCATGTGAATTGTATTTATGTTGTGAGAATATACACCAAATGTAATAAAAGAGACGACGTATAATGTAGTGATACATTTTGAAATTTTATTTGCTGCTTAAGGTAGTCACCAGGCAATGGTTTGTGAAAGTTACTACTACGATATTTGTATTACATCTTTAAAACAGACAATGCCTAGGTTTTGATCAGAAATAATTCATTATAAAATTTTCAACTTAGGGAAACTTTAGCAGTGCCGTTTGTTTTGTGGCAATCAATTGCAACTACTTTTCTCTGTTATTGAACCACCTTTTCAAGAGGTTGAGATTTAACCAAGCAGTTTTGTATGCTGCACTCACTAGGTGAATAGGTGCCGGCAGGTTTGAATCAGACTGAGAATGGTACAGTAATGAATTGTAGTATATACATAGATTTTCAAAATGCCTTTTGAGCTGACAGGGGTTGGGGAGGATTGTTCTAGTACCATTTTAGTACTTTGTGCCCTGTGGGCACAAGGTACTAATGTGATGGCGCGGCC
>LD355071.1:66866-82734 GCA_001465055.1 Ptychodera flava | reverse complement strand
ACTATATAACAAATGCTCATCACCATATAACAAATACCCATCACTGTATAACAACTGCGCATCACATAATCAATTTGCTTTACTTAAGACAGCTACGGCTTTCCATATTTTGACCAAAATGACAATAAGTAACCAAAAAATGTATTACTGCTTATTTTGTCCTAATTTCAAAAAATTAGAAAAATAACAACCTTACCAACATACATCAAACACAAATATGAAAGCAAATGGGCCATCACTGTCAGAGAAGGAAAAGTTGTACAAAACATCAGTAAAAATAGACAATTCAAGATATTTTTTCACCAAATGCATAAAACTGTATTGGGTCCATCTAAGGCCTAATAATTTTCAGAGCAGTCTGAACAGCGGTTCTTTGGTTATTAATTTTTGACCATTCTCACATTTTAATGCTCATTTACATATTTTGGGGAATGACAAGTCCATTTGAACACAATCCCATCTACAGCCGAGGATGCATCTGAGCATCAAATACCGAGATTAAAAGTGCAGCAGTTTTCCAGTAGAAGGACATACAGACAACAGGCGCCTACTTATACTATAAGCTCACACTGGTATACCAAATGTGAGCCAAAAACCGACCCCCCCTTACTTACAAATTGACAAGGAGACCCTAGGGCAGTATATATTTGCTCCAAATATTTCTCATGGTTTCTCAATCAGAGCTACATGTTGTATAAAATTAGATTGCATTTACTTCCTCCTATTCTATTTTCACTATTAAAAGTTTGTGGAATAAAACCAAGTTTGTCTAGAGAAACATTTCTATCAACATGCGTTGGGGTTGTGATACATATATTATCACACATGATATTAATTTTCAAAGTGATATTGTCCATGGTTATTTACAACTAAAACGAAATAAGTCAAATTGTTTGGGAAAGTATACTTTAGCTGCCAACCAAATTAATGAAGAAACATGACACTTTGCATTCTTGACTGATCACAGTGGCTCTGAGAAATCATCAAGCAAATCAGACAGTTTTATGACAAATAACATCGTCAACTTTCCTATGTGTACATATTTGACCACCCATTATCTTGTAATTCTATAGACTACAAGCAGTGGACAAGCCAATAAACAATGCATTGTTTGTCCAGTGCCTGTGGTCTATACAACTGACAAGACAAGGGACAATTGCAAGCAGTTGACAAGCCAATGAACAGTGTATTGTTTCATGTTTACAGACTTACAAAATGAACTGGCTGCTGTGATCAAAGGCGAGAATGGGTGAACATCTTGTTTAGTTTTAAGTTTTCAAACAAACTAGACAGACGGGAAGATCTACGAGATCCTTCCACACTAGCTGCATTCTACACTAACATTTTGGTATATTCTCGGGACAAAATTATATTTGTGTGCAGATTTCAAATGATTTTCTGAAACAGTCCCCAGGTGAACCTGCACCGTACAAGTTACCATTGACAGCAAAACAAAGTGTGGTCTGTGTGAACATTATGTGAAGAGCCTATGAGGGATGCACAAGAGCCATACACAGGGCCGTATCCAACAAAACGTCAAATTATGATTGGGACACACCAGACATTAAAAAATACAGGACCAAGTGTGTTGACGGGACAGTCTGGAAAAAATGATGAAGAACACATAATTCTTGGCAAAAAGAGTATATATTGTCTGTACCCAATTAAAATTGTCATCTGAAGAATTATTTTCGTTTTGACAATACTTGATTATCCTAGCCTGGCTATGGCACGATTTACATACTAGTACACACGTTGTGTTCAAGTTCCATATTGTACAGACTGTCACACAAGGATAACATTAGCAAATCAAATCAAATTAAAAAAGCAGCAATTCTCTTGTGTGGATTTTGCTAAACATGACGGATTTTAATATTTCGCCTTATATATTTGGTATCCAGCAAAGGCATATTTGAAGTGAAGTCAAAATTAACACTACATTGCTTACAATATATGTTATCTTTTCTGCATGAGCTTTTCATTTTTAAATCATAGTAAAGTAGTACTTCAAACGGATCAAGCATTATTTTTCTGTCAACCCATAATTTGTATTTTTAAGTTTTTATATAGATTTTGCACTGCACAAAATTGAACACTGCAATGTTTGAATATGTTAAACTCAAAGAATAAAAATCCTTTGTCACAGATTAAATTATTTTTCAAAAGAAATTACTTTTCAACACATCTAGCATATTTTCTTTACAGGGTCATGTATTTTTCAAGGAAAATATGCCTATTAAAAACAGTAATTTCATCACTTTCAATTTTTTTCCTATGCTGTACTATGACAATTATTGGCCGTGAGGTTTTACAAACACAAAGCCCAAATAAGCATTTTTCATTTTTTTCAAAAGACTCTTTGGAAATTGCATGAAAAACAGTTAATAGTGACTTAAAATTTTCACTTGGTATACACTTAATTTACGGACGCCAGGTTGTGTATTTCACATGCACTCAGGTCAACAGGGAAGTGCGTCATTACTATTGCAGGACTGTTATTTCTTATTTCTGAATTATTCAACTTCGTTCCACATTGAACTATCTTTGGGCACTTTATACTGCGACTTAGAATTTTCTGATTTATATATTATCATCTTTTTGGTTCTTTGGGTCCATATCCGCCTTATGCCGCTACATCATCAACTATTTGCCAACAACCCCATACCAACAACCAATTATCTGACCTGGCCACATATTGGAGAACCTGCAGCGTCATTGACAGTATTTTCCATAAGCACTAACGTTGTTGTTTTAATTTATTTGATAAAGAGTCTTATTCTTGTCTTCATGCATT
This sequence comes from Ptychodera flava, assembly GCA_001465055.1. NCBI lineage: Eukaryota > Metazoa > Hemichordata > Enteropneusta > Ptychoderidae > Ptychodera > Ptychodera flava. Next base: position 79,940 of record LD355071.1, on the reverse strand, counting down.
CTAATGGTAAACTATGTTTCATGTTTGTTCACTCTTCAGACTATAGAGAGTTTCCAGCCTTGATTGCTGGCCTGGCTGATCTTTTCATTGGAGATCCAGCAAAACATTACCTTTTCAGAAGTAGGTCATGCCTTTAATATTTTACTCTATCCTCCTACGGTTATTGTTGCAAGTATAAAAACGAATACTATGACATTACTGCTGTAATAGTATGTACTCATCTCTTACAGTTATATGAACAGTTCAGTGTACAATATGGTCAATGTATGTGCTTAAGTATGGAATAGCATCAAACACGATTGGAACTAATTTGTGATAATTGGATTAATGTGAAGTAATGACAATTTCATCTGCAAATGTAACCTCGTCCACTTTTCTTCATGAGTTACAATCTTGATTTCATGAGAAATTTGCGATATTGCAACATTCAGTTATATGGCAGCTAATACTTTTGAGAAATTTGAAAAATATGAAGATCCAATTATCCAAATTAGTTTCAATCGTTTTATCAGAAAAGAAATATTTCAATCTAAGGAATATGTAAGCAAGAATGAATAACTGTAATTAAATAGTCCAAGGTTATGCTACAGTACAATTCAAAACTTTCCTAGGGAAGCATGTTTGTATTTATGCAGCACAAAGGTTGTCCTCAAACTATAGCATTAGAGGAAGATATGAGTGTTCTTGATTTTTTAAATGGTTGAAATATTACTCGCTGACCCTTATTTGTATCATTGTATAGGGGTAGATGTTCCCTGCTGATATTTCCATCAGATCATTTTAAAAGTGAATCTACCCATGGCAGACCAAAATCAAGAGATACTTCAAAAGATTTTGATTTTGTGCTTAGAACAAAAATAGGGCCGATGTCCTTGAAGCTACCCATGAATGGTACAGAGGACGTGCACAGCATAATAGAAGATGTAGTGAGTGCAGAGGTCCTTTGGCAATATTTTTTGACAGGAGAACTGTTTCAGTATGGATTATACTTACAGATACCCTATAAGCATAGACATTCACCATTAGCCAGCAAAGAAAACTGCGATCTTTGCCTATAGTGTTTTTGCAATCTGTCTCTCGCAGAAGGTGGAAACTTAATACAGGCAGTTTAAAGCAGATAACCAGTTTCTGTGACAATGATTCATATATGCAAAATAGCAATTATTTTATACTGTTCAATGCCTTTCAGTTATCAGTACATATCTGTGTGTATAGTATATCAAATGTTACGCAGTCTTACTGGATGCATATTCATTACTTTTTATTGGACTTGAACTCATAAAATCTACAATACCTATTCACTTTACATAGCAGTCAGTTGGCTAAAACGTCACAATACCGATGTCGACAAGTAGCCTAAAATGTGCTTTTGTGTTTACAAGGAGTTTGAACTTTCAATCATTAGGCAGTAGTCAATTTTTGAAACCATTTTCAATTTTGGTGATCGACAGTAAAAATTTTATGATATAATACACAGACAAACCAGGCATAAAACGTACAATATAAACTATAAATGCAAAACAATTAAACTGATGAGAATTAAGCTTACAACAGCTTCACTAACTTTCCAATGTTGGACATCAGTGAAAAACAGAAAGATTTAAATTGTTTCTCAATTTTGTGAGAAGTATGTGTAACATTAATTGAGAATACTTGTTGGTTTCAGATAAAAATGTACAACTTTATTTTGACAATTATTGAGAGAAAAATATATAGGAAGTCAGCATTGTCCAAGCAAGTTGAAAGTTGTGATAAAGAGAAAACCACGGGACATTTGTCCAATAATCACTGACATATGTAAATTCGAACCTCGGAAGAAGCGAATTTATAGTGTCAGGGAGATAGGTAATCAAAATTGTTTATTCTGTTTGTGTGGTGGAGTGACCTGACATAATCCTTAATTTCTCATCCTTATTAATCCTGTGTGTGAGTTGCACTTGGCTGATCTCTATACTATGATGATTTACTAAATCAAATCAATGACCTGACGATCGACAGCTGTGTGTGTTTTGATTTAACACAATGATTGGAACTAAGGCAAATATACTGGAGTCTGTAACCTCCACAAATGTAATAATCTCCACAAATGTAATATCAACCACAATTGTAATAAAATGCACCCATAAATGTAATATCGCCCATAAATGTAACAAAAATCAACCATAAATGTAATAAAAATACCAACCACAAATGTAATAAATGGTAACCATAAATGTAATAAAAAACACCCATAAATATAATACTTATCAACTATAAATGTAATAAATCTATTTTGTCGTTGCAATTGAGGAATTAGCCCTTAAATATTGATCTATGTAATAAGCAAAGCAACTCCACACTACCAGGCGCCAAATGTAAAAAAGTTAATTTACACAATTAAGCCTTTTTTTAGAGATAGAAAAGATGGTAAATTATATATATATATATATATATATATATATATATATATATATAATATATATATATATCTGCGTGTGTATACACACAGATACATTGCCCCACGCATATGTTTGCGTATGCATACATATACATACATATAGAAAAAAATATGCGCACGCATATAGCGTATTCATTCATACATGTAGAATACATACACACATATACACATACACACACACACATACATACACACATACGTACATACCATACATACATACATACATACATACATACATACATACATACATACATACATACATACATACATACATACATACATACATACATACATACATACATACATACAAAGATCTATAGTCACGACCGACCTATCATATGAGCTCCCTTTGGTATATAGACATAAATCAAAACAAATGCCAGCTAATTGTATGAGACAAAAATACGGACAGTATTATCATTTGTTATTGTGATTGTTCATTTACGTTCAGAATTAAATAACTAGTGATAAATTAACATGTAATTACATTAGCTCTTAAATTTTGATTGATCTTTGCAATGACAAAGTGTGAATGTGTAATACAGTAAAGCACTCTATTGCTTATGACTTGCAAGGCATATTTATAGCTTCTTTTACTGTGCAAATACGTTAATGCTATTTTTACCCATGTCAACTACAACCACTCTGCAAAGAACATCATTGGTAAGTGTAATACTATATGGCAAGTCCAACACATCGTCATCACTGTCAATACGTGATATGAATCCACCTCTATTGTCTAACTTTAACACACGTTTGTTTTCTTTGTCGCAGACATACAAGTAACAGTCTTTATCTATCACTATGCCTATTGGACGTGACAGCGTTTCATCCCTGCTAATGTTTTGAAATGAGTATAAAAATTCACAATCTGCATTGAACACCTGAATAAGGCTGTTACCATAATCTGATACAAATATTTCTTCTTGACTGGTAATAGCCGCATCTATAGGTCCTTGGAATTCTCCCTGTTTTGTGCCATGCTTTCCAAGGGATTTTATGTATTGACCATGCCGTGTGAATTTCCTAACACAGTGACTCTCCTCCTTGTCTGTGTCATCACCCTTTCCATCCCAGTCTGTGACATACACACTGCCATCTACAGGACTGATGGTAATTCCAAAGGCATATTTCAGTTCATTTTGTCCAAAGTATCTGAGTAACTGTCCATCCTCATCACTCATAACTACCTGATTGTTGCCTGAATCTGACATGAAGTATTCATCATCCTCTGATACTGCTACTCCTCCGGATTTAAATGGCTTCTCAAACTGTGTAAATGTGAAGCTTGATTTGTAATTTCCATCCCTATCAACTATGTGTATCATATTGCTACTTTCATCAGCTGCTACAAAGTCTCAATGTTTATTAGTGCTTATCCCTACAGTCTCTTTGTCTATCTTCTTCACCAGACCCTTAACGGATATCACAAATGGTGATCCTGGTATTAGCTGGTCACCAAGTGCTACGGTAACTTCATGTCTTCCACCAACATCTGCATTAATTCTAAGACTGTGTGTACCATTTCCATTGTCCACTGTAACTATGTCTTCACGTGACCCATCTTCTTTCCATATCTTTGCTGTGATTTCTTTGTATGATATGACTGGTTTTCCTCTTCTGTCAGTAATTCTAACCGTGAAATTGACAGATTCACCCCTGACAAGTCTGGTTGGCATATTCTCTACTGTACACATTGATGCACTGACATCCATCTTCAACAATCCCAGCATTCCATGCTCAGGAGGGTCAGCTGAAGGTTGGAATTTAATCAACTCAGCTTTTATAAGTTGATTCATCTTATGTACAAAGTTATGAATGTTGTGCATTGTTTCCTTCTTTGATGAGAGGAGTCTGGCGGCATTTCCATCATGCAACATTGATTCTAGATAATTGCATGCTTTGGAAATATTTCCATATTTTTCCTCCCATTCATCAAATTCGGCCATTACACTTTCTTTAATCATGTCGAATTCAAATTTCAGTGTTCTGATCAGCCTTGATTTCCCAAGTTCTGTCTTTTGTATCATTCTTTTAGCTTTCCTGTCAATTTTATCTTCTTCCTCCTGGCGATATTTCTCAAGTTCATCCTTGGCAGCCTCATCGCTGCCATGTGATTTAGCAGTCTCTTCATGTATTTTCAACTTTTCCACCATTTCTTTTAGCTGTTCTCGGCACTGATCAGCTGCATCTTGTAGCTCTCTGTGGACATGGTCAGGTATAGGGTGAGTGGCAATACAGTCAAGGCAGATAGACACTTGACAGGAGTCACAGAACAGATGTACTTCATTCTGTGGATGAATGCTACAGTGTACTTTACTTTGCTTTGACAGTTCTCCTGATAGTTCTTCAAGGTATTTGTCAAGTTTGACTTCACCATGGCCTTTGCTGGTTTCCATGTCTTCATGGGCAGTGATGCATGAAGAACAGAAATTTAATTCACACTCCATACAGCTGTGTACAGCTTCTCTTTCTTTGCATCCTTCACACTGTCCTATGTCTAGCTCTTCGATTTTGCGTCTTTTCTTTAAGACGTCAACCTGTGATTTAATTAATTATGTATGTTAGACCATTCACCGTAAGTGAAGTGCTATCAATTTTCATTAAAATTCGGACATGATTTGAGTTATGTCTGTCATGTAATGAAATGAGAGAAAATAATCTAAAGCAATACTGACTGTTCTTACCATGGAATTTGCATGACACAACGCAGTTCTCACAAATTAATTTGAAACACCCAAATTGACTTTCAAAAAATTCAAACATCTACCCTAATGTTGATGTTGAATTCTACAAGTAGCTCTAATACATGTACTTATTTCAACCTTCGGAAGGTGTCATTCCCTGCATACATTCTTGCAGTTTACAGCTTATATTTACTTTAGCCGATTCTGAAGAAGAATAGTTATTCAAGTTTGTAATCATGAATGGTGTAAGGATATGAAAATTCTCATGCTTTTTTACTATAATCATATGATTTAGTATCAAAACACAGTATGTACAGGGAAGGACCGTCTCCTGTTCACTTTTTTGATTAAATCTACGATACCTGAGTAATACATTGATTTTTTATGAGCAGATTCTCCATGAAGAATATTTATATCATTAATGTCCGAAATAATTACACTATCCAAACATATACTCAATCACATGATCAAACCAAAATAATAAGAATATTCCTAATATTTTGTGTCACTATTTTAATATCAAGGTGATTTTCAAAAACAACACAGTCATATTCATAATAACATTAATTCAAGATTGGTTAGTTTGATAATAATTAATTACATGACAGCTTTTAGCCATACAAATTTCTGCGAGAGCGTTTGCCAGCTTAATGAGTTAGTGGGTGTGTGTGTCAATATGTACTGACGGATAACAGTGAATTTTAAATTTGACGCCTAAACCAAGCATGCCAGTGATAGGACGGAAACGCCGTTCCACTTATCACGAACACCCCACCAAGTGTAACATTTTGTTCATCGGGTCCTATACGCTATTTTCTAAGTTTTCTAGACAAAGCATAAAGAAAATTTTTTACTGGCGCTTTACACAGTGTTGCATGACTATGCTTTCTCAAAGAAGCAGGTCTTTGATGCTGAAGGAATATGACTAGAAAGTCTATTCCATAAGGAAGCAGCGGCATTCATCTGTGTAGTCGTAGCTCTCGTTTTTCTCGGACGAATATGGATTGCAAAGGGAAACTCTGAGTCGTGCAACGGAAAAAAAGTTTTTCAGTCGCAACGTACGAGAGCTAGCTATGGCTGCTGCTACGGCGACATATGAGAAAGAACGATCATCATAATTTGAGTCTTGTTGGTTGTGTTTTAAGAGAAACTTCGTCATTTGAACAGAGAGATCTGAAATCTGGTTTATGAAATCGAAAACTGAAGTGTATACACAGTTCCTCATAACAAGACCAATTATTACGCTATTAATAAAAAGTTATTAATAGCGTAATACTGTCAGTAAAATTGTCTCGGGTTCATTGGAGGAGAAAGGAAAAAAATGAGCCATGATTCTTGAAGTTGGCCGGCAATGTTAGCCGTAAGTTGCGTACAGCCTCCTTGTGTTCCCGGCGTTACACGGGCTAGCCGACATGTGAGCATTTTTTCAGTTTGTCTGTGAATAAGTCAGCATATCAAAATTAGACTACAGTATATCAAAATTGGACCACATATATATCTCACATGGATATACAAGGCTTACATTAGATAAAAGATAAAAACAGTTAACCGCCACCTAAGTACAAAGCAGGGATCGAGGTACGGGCCCGGGTACGGGCTGAGCAAATCCTTGTCCCCATAAACGCTAGCGCTTACAAACAGGTGAAGTTGGTCAGTTTTTGTTTTATTGTTATGTCCACGGTCCCTCCACAAAAGTGGAGGGACCGTGTTATGTCCCATTAGCCGAAATGTTCTGTGTCTGTGAATGCCGGACCCTTGTCCATAACAACGGAGAAAACATCAGTTATGTAGTCATTCAAGTCACTTGAACTGGACCATTGATACATGTCATACCGTCCTACCGATCGACACGATCGCAAGCGTAGCACTCGGAGCTTACGGACATAAGCGAGTGCGTTCATGTGTGGCCGTGGTTTGAGGGACTGTGGGGCTTAAATACTCGAAATTATCGTGTGTCGCAACGCATCTCTTTTCATTTTCGACCAAAAATGGTGACTTTGGTATTTTACAACATAAAATGCACTTTTAATAGTTTGCTAGTATCCATTTCAACTCACATCGTTTGGTGTCGCCGTTCTCAACTACCGAAAATTCAGTCGTTGTGGACTGGCCAGGTGGGAATGCAGAGAAATACTTAGAAGAGCCAAGTGTAGAATTTGGGACTCAGTGGAGATAATTTGTTTGCGTTCCTGCCAGCCTTATCCGAAGCAGTCTTTGTAGTTTTATCGCCCTCGTTCACGCTGAATATTCATAGACGTGGGCACTATATACGGTTCTCGGGGCCTTGACCGTATAGTGCCCACGTCAAAACTTGTATGGCCAAAAGCTGGAATGTACAACATAGCATAGGCCAATCAATAATTATTCTGAATGTAGATGAAATAATGTTGACAATGTCAAATCGTGTGACATTGAAACTTTTGTGTGACTTTGGAATTGTGTACCAATACGTTCAGGGCCTCAGGCTGAACGACAAGCAAGCAAACAGATAATCTGAAAGAGAACATATGAACAAGGGAACAGAATAAATGAGTGTAACAACAAACACGTGAACAGGAAACGAAAAACTGACTGAAAAGTATGCTGCCTTTAATCGCCATGTCCCATACTCTCTAATAATGACAAGGTAGATTGATTGATGATGCATATTTTCTCATGATTTTTAGTCTGTATGTTTGTTGTTTGTTCGTTTTTTGTCTGTTTTTTTAATTATTTCTTTTTGTTGTATATAATTTCCCTTTCTATACATTGTTAATCACTTTGTTTGTTTTGTTTACTACTTTGTAATTCAGCCTAGGACATCTGACCTATAAGCTGCTAGAGACGAAACAGAGCTGTATGGTGTAGCCTGTGGTTTTTCAGGGTGTAGTCGTCTGAAACCTGGAGGTTTGAAGGTCAAGACGACCCCTTCTCATACACATAAACGTCGGAAAACACTAGGACTTTGTTAATGCTACTTTGGAGGATCGGGTGGTGATCAAGGGCAATTGAAAATACAAATTTATAAATGAAATTACACAACATTTGCCTCTTTATTATTATGCCTAAGTTTTAAAGGCACGGCCTGTGATTCGGATGTTTCTCTGGATTTCCGATGATTATGGAGTCTCTTAATATAAACATGTCAGGGTTAATGTATTCAATTTTGAAAGTATACACATAGCTTTTCCTAGATCTGCGTGCATTGCTATATGTTTTCATTTTTTTGCGCATTCCTGTTGGTTGAAAAAATTGAGAAGAACAAAACCCGCGTTACCGCATCAGTTTTGCAATATTTTTAGGGTGAAAAAAAAACTTTAAATTTCTCTTGGCCCTAATAAATGATTTGCGTTAACGATGCGACTCAGGTTCAAAGGTCAATTTTTGCAATTTTTTTTTTATTTCAAATTTCGGACCACTGACATGTGGTCTTTCTTTTCGCCAGAAAGTGTTGGGTTGCATCGAACCACGAAATTCCTGAAATATATTATTAAAATGGGAAAGTGTCAGCTACATCGCATGCCTTTATTTTTCTTTTGTTCTGACGGTCCCGGATTACCGACCACGATATCTTTGATAAAAACATGCAGAGACTACGTATATAGTTTTGGCGGTAAAGTGCGCATGTGCTGTTAGTAACGCAATGCTGATCGTTCTGAACTCTGCCGGTGATCTGCGACCTACTCTACCTGCGATCTACACTTCCTTCATGAATATTCATATTAATTATGCAAAAATATACGGGTATATGTAAATTTCATGTGCGCCCGTGAAAGATGGATGTGTAGATCGCAGTCATTACTGCGATCTATGCTAACTTGCGATCTACGCTCCACGATTGCTGTTAAAATACAGGTCGCAGTGCAGATTTGCGTACATTGGGTCTGTTTACGGTGCATGATGTAATGGAGGCCTTCAGTTGATTTATATTTCATCCTTACAGCGAGCGCAAGCGTAATTAGGATCAAACTACAAACTCACCAAACTTTGCGTGCTTTTCGCTAATCACCGTTTTCGCTGTAATCTGTTTGCACTAGTAATTTTGTAATGACGACTGCAAATCTTCAAAATGGGAAATTTAAAACTTTCATCTAGCCATCACTTCCTTGCATTGTGCCATAAACTCTATACTACTGTCTGAGTAAAATAAAGGAAGCTTAAGGTAGGTCCACAATTCTAAGGAGTTGTGTGTTTTAATGTTTCGTACTTGTGGTATTGTGTATTACTTCGGTATTATTAATATTCATGTTTTATTATGTGTATATTTGGTGTTAAATTTGGTTAGATGGTTGGAATCACTTGCGATGTGAACGCAAGAAATTCATGATGAAATAAATAATTTCCTTACAAATTTTTAGATTTAAGCATAATCGATACACCTAGCCTTCAATAAATGAAATAAATAAAATAATCATTCCATCGGTAGGCCTACAAATATAGATCAAATTATTACAAAGATATAGTAGGGTAGATAGCATGGTTTTCTCTCAAACACACCTGCGATCAATACTTCCCTTGCTATCTACGCAACTACAACAAATTTTACAACTTTACAGCAGATCTGTTCTTTTGGTTCACAGAAGAATAGCTAAGCTTGCTGCCACATTTCGATACCTAACGCGAATGTTGTAACATCTAACTTTAATAAATGAAGGTGGCCTATCCAAAGGCAGTGTCGGTTTCATCGTGGAGGTATCATAATCGTAGACGCAGGTGACTGCGATCTATACTTTCTTTGCGATCTACGCTTCTCAAACGCATTTTATTATTACCGTTCAATTTATAAATTCGATTTAATACTAAATCATAACAACAAAATTATCCGGGATCGGTGATCGATGCCACAAACCTCGCAACATACGATTCACTGGCATCACCACAATGGCAGCCAATGTTGAACGCAGGAAGTATAGCTCGCAATACTTCCTTGCAATCTATACTTCTGCAGTGCATTTTATTATCACTGTTCAATTTATTAATTCAGTTTAATACTTATTTCTCACACACAAACAATATCCAGAATCGATTATCGGTGCCATAAACCTCACAACATATGATTCACTGGCATCAGCTGATTGCCAGAAGTATAGCTTGCAGCTAACTCTGCGATCTCTACTTCCCCTGCAATCTATACTCAACCATCTACGCTTTTACTACGCATTTTAATGATTTTGTTCAATTTATAAATTCAAGTTCATTCTAAATCATACAAAGACAATTTTTGCAGATCGATTATCGATGCAATGCAATATAAACCTCGCAACATACGATTCACTGGCATCACCACAATGGCAGCTAGTGTTGATCGCAGGAAAATTAATTCGCAACTACCTCTGCGATCTATACTTCCTTGTGATCAATACTTCCCTTACGATCTATTCTTCTCCAGCGCATTTTATTATTACGTTCAATTTATGAATTCGATTGAATACTAATTACTCACGCAAAACAATCGTCTGGAATGTATTGTCGATGCTACAAACTTCGCAAAGTACCATTCACAGGCATCACAACAGAGGCAGCCAGTGTTGATCGCAGCTGAGGAAGTAGAACTCGCAGCTAACTCTGCGATGTATACTTCCCCTGCGATCTATACTCCCTTATGCGATCTCTTCTCAAACTCATTTTATGATTATCATTAATTTACAAATTCGATTTAATCCTAAATCATATTAAAACAATGTCCGGGATCGTTGATCGATGCCACAGTATAGCTCGCAGCGATCTATACTTCCTTGCGTCTATACTTCTCACTTTTTGATCTACATTTCGCCAACGCATTTTATTTTTACCGTTCTATTACTTAATTCGGTTATACCGACTATCTCACGCAAAACAATTATCCTGGATCTATTGTGGATGCCACAAACCTTGCAAGATACGATTCACAGGCATCCCAACAATGACAGACAGTATTGATCGCAGGAAACTTAGTTCGCAGGCAACCCTGCGATCTACTGTTTCTATGCGATGTATACTTCCTTTTGCGATCTACGCTTTTCCAACGAATTTTATTATTGCCGTTCATTCTTCTCCTTCACAACGTTGGAAACATACTATACACGTGTGAGGTTGCAAATTTGTTCACTCAGGTGTTTGAGGGCGCACTTTGTCAGGCGCATGCGTGGATCACAAAAGATCTGATAATGCAGTGATTTCTGGCGCGCACATTGAAAGTTTTAGCGGTCAGTTTATCACAATTTGAGTGCGTTCATCACAACTTGCAGAGAACTCACATGAACCCCCTCTTGGTAAGCGTCCTTGTGTTGTATTTGAAGTCTTTCAGAATAGTTTTCATTCAATTCTATAGACGTTTTCAGTTCGTATCTAGCTGGATGCGAACGTACGCACATGTGTGCGGACACACAGACAAGTGTTCGTTCAGCAGCCAGTGTTTACTGTTCGTGGCCACAGTAATTTTTCTGCTTTGATATTTCACATTACTGTTGACACAAAACCGAGTCTAGTACTTTATGATGTGACTCCTAGTCATAGCCATTCTGAACACAGGACATTTTGGTGGTATTTTTGTCAGTAGACTCTTAGAGCGGCAACATTTTAATGTAATGTAATGTTTACACGTAGCGTACACTGATGGAATGTTCTGTACAATTTGCAAGACACTTACACCGCTGTCCTATTACTTAAACAGGTGTTTTAGTGTGATAACTGCAGAGGTTGTATGAGGCTACAGACACAGGTTGCATCCTGTCAGGGTGAGTTTTGTGTATTATTCACATGCAGTCCAAATTGTAGTACTGCATTCAACAAGTCTTTATTATTGTAATGCTGTGATGAAATAGCCACCCAGTCTATCCATTGCTCAGCATGTAATCTCTCTGATGCAACAATATATTGAATTTGTTACTGTACTGCATGTAGAGGTATGTGAATTTGATTTCTCAGTGGAAACTTGAAACAGCAGTGTAATTATTTACATGGGTATTCTCTGTACTTCTTGTACACAGGTCTTCTTCTCCTCCTCCGTGTCATTCCTTTACCTTGGCATAAGAGTTAACTGTTCTGTACTGAATGTACTGGCAGGAATGTACTACTGATTTGCCTTGAATTAATGTGGAATTGGAAATAAAAGAACCAGGTATTGATGACTCAAGCTGCTGTGTCTCTCTGCATCTCTACCGAACGTTACACACGGACAAGACGTTCACCACGCATAACCTGTCTGCGATCTTTCCTTAATAATACATCACATTTTCGTGTTTATCAGACTCCAATACATGAAATGGGCAGTGTTGTTGCAATATTTGCGTAAATCTAATTTATTATTCATGAGAGGAAGTGTAGATCGCAGGAAGTGTAGATCGCAGATCACTGGTACACAATCACTGTGAGCATAGACGTCTTTTCGTACGTCCATGGTGTGAGTGTGGCCAGCACGATGCATGGGCAAACGTTTCTGATGTCCATCAGACCATTTTTTACGTTCATGAGCAAACTAAGCTGGCACTCGCGCTCAGTATCGTCGAAAATGCAAGCTAGGGCTACAAAAGCCAACCAGAAAAAAGACCTGACTGAAACATGCGTGGGCGGACGTACTACGTGCATTTTTTTTAAAAAGTCCGACCGTGGCTCATACTACAACAACAATCAAGAATTACGGTCAGATTTTGTTAAGGGAGCATTCGTTTTTTAAAGGGAGGGGGACGTCGGTGGAAATCAGGAAGGGTGACTTTTACAAAACCGGTTTTGACTTCGGAATTTCACTGAAATGTTGCTTGGTCCTCCATACATAATCATACATAATCAGGGCCATAGGGTGCGAAGGGTTAATGGATTAAATCTGATGATTTTTTTTTTTTTTTGGGGGGGGTCACATTTTACAGTTGATGAATTTGGGGAGGGGATCGAATTTTAGAATTTTAGAAAATTAATTTGATTTTGAGGGGGGTCGCCTTATACATTTCATTTGTCGCTCAAGTTCCATCGACCCCCCCCCCCCCCCCCCCGCAA
>LD355071.1:47888-66803 GCA_001465055.1 Ptychodera flava | reverse complement strand
CTCCCCGTAAAAAACGAATGCTCCCTAAGTGACCGTGCAAGAATGCAGTGAAGAGTCTCATTTGACCGAGGACGCAGCCGCTAACATCGTGCTGCCTTCCGTCACGGTGTCTTCTTAGGTACGACTACACAAGCATCGAGATAAACTGCATCTGGCATGACGCGACATTTTAATTATATATCAAGTTTTTCGAGAGCGAGTATTTGAGTTCATTCACACGTTAAGCCGTAACGCCGATTCACAAGAGCAAGTTCGCCGATCTGTTAATTTTCTACACCATATGGAAATAAAGTTTTCGTGTCTTGCCTTTTCTTTCTATAAATATACTCCAAAATTAAATTACGTCAAATCGCAGTGGATCGCGAAGAGTTCAGAAATGAGTACTACTGTGGAAAATTGTGTTGTCTAAACTTGTCAATTACCCGCACACTCATGCCGACTCCGGCTGAACCTTAATCCGAAACCGGAACTTCTAGCAGTGTCGAAACTAAAATTTTGGCTGTATGAGGTTGATTTCACGCAAGTCACATGTATACTCAGAAAATATAAGCAAGGATTTTGTATTCATGCTCTGAGGCGAGCTTGATTAACTATCTGAAACGTGCTCCGTGCGTACGACGACGGCCAATCAATGACTTTACAACGATTTGTACGGACCGCATGATTAGTCGACTTACGCACATGCGCTTGGCACATTGCTGGGATAATAGTCGTATTTAATATGTAGAATGTCTATATACGACTTGATTATTCAATAAAAGAATCACTGTACGTGATATTAGTGTAGGCCTATAGGCCTACATGTTGACTGGCATTATACACGAATGGCTATGGCTGCCTGGCTCGGGCCCGGCGAACGCACTGCATAATCATCAATGTGTACTACATGACTCGATTATTTAATAAAGAATAACGGTACGTGATATTACTGTACATGTGAGCTAGCTTAACCGAGCGGCTGTAGAGCTCTGCAGGGCTTGGGCCCGGCTTGGGCCCGTTGTCCACCACTGCACAGACAGGATGGGAAGGTGTGAAAGCTTTTCACCGCCCGATTTTATAAATCAGCGAAATTCACGAACTCTGAGCGTTTCCGGTGATAAAAACTGGTCAACGGTCAGATGGTTGCATAAACAATCGATCGACTGGCCTCTTTTGCGTAAAATCATACCTTACCCTATGCTACTGGCGAGAAATCGTCCTGAAATTGGCTGGGCACACCAACCCAGCGCCGGCCATTTTGAATAAGCTACATGCATCGTATGCGCCTGTGCATACAACCCTTGGCAGATGACGTATTGTCTTTCAATTGCTCTTCTCTCATTGGACGCGTACATTGAATGCAGCTTATTCAAAATGGCCGGCGCTGGGTTGGTGTGCCCAGCCAATTTCAGGACGATTTCTTGCCAGTAGCATAGGGTAAGGTTTGATTTTACGCAAAAGAGGCCAGTCGATCGATTGTTTATGCAACCATCTGACCGTTGACCAGGTTTTATCACCGGAAACGCTCAGAGTTCGTGAATTTCGCTGATTTATGAAATCGGGCGGTGAAAAGCTTTCACACCTTCCCATCCTGTCTGTGCAGCGGTGGACAACGGGCCCAAGCCCTGCAGAGCTCTACAGCCGCTCGGTTAAGCTAGCTCACATGTACAGTAATATCACGTACCGTTATTCTTTATTAAATAATCAAGTCATGTAGTACACTTTTATGATTATGCAGTGCGTTCGCCGGGCCCGAGCCAGGCAGCCATAGCCATTCGTGTATAATGCCAGGTCAACATGTACATGATGTAGGCCTATAGGCCTACAGTAATATCACGTACAGTGATTCTTTTATTGAATAATCAAGTTGTATATAGACATTCTACATATTAAATACGATTATTATCCCAGCAATGTGCCAAGCGCCTGTGGACTTACGTATTAGGCTTCGCTTTTCTTTTCTTTTCTTTTATTGTAGTTCGTTCAACTTACAGTGATGAGATAAGCGCCGTACAGAATTTCAACTTACGATGAATAAAGATTTGAGGATAAAATTAGTCAGCAATTTAGGGTTTGATTTAAAGTTATTACGACGCGAAAAAATCTCCGAAAATCATGTGCGCTGGCATTGCCAGTCGAGCGAAACCTTCCGATTGCGTAACTGCACTGTAGACTGTAGTCGAAACTCTCTCGGAACACGACGTCGACGACAGCTCGCACTGTTCTACACTACGGCATGAGTGTTAGTTTGATTAAAGAGGGCCTGTGGTTTGGTAAAATCGGTACTGACTCTCTGTAAGACAAGAACACAAAAATTAAGTTCGATACTTGAAATAACACCGGACAAACTCTGTCGTAACGAAATGCATTGAACACTGAAGTCTGCAGCGAAGTGCAAAAGCTAAGAAAATACATTTTTATAACTGAAGTTTTTTATGGTTTCAAGAGTTATTAATCTCATCTTTAGGTAGAAAAAAACTAGCAACTAACGCCCTGTTTGCCTGGAAGTTGGCGCTAGTATGAACTTCTAACAAAGAACATGCATAATGTGCCGATCGCGAGACAGAAAGTTGACCACTTGAGTCAAGTTGAGAACGAGTAAATGTCCGACGCGAACTTGAAGACAGCACACAGGTCTCGATTGGGTTGTTAGACATCTTGACACAAGTTCCGACATTTTCACCTTGATCGTTAACTCTGGTAACCAGACTATAACCATTGAGACAACAGCATACAGTAATATGCCAGTTTAGCGCTCGACAAATGGATTAAACCGTGAATTACTCTTCTGTGTTTGTTGTATAAATACCACCCACTGCTGGCACCAAGCAAGAGCCGTTTCACGGTGCAATTTCTTTCTATTTTCACACGATCTGCGATTCGAAACATGTTTTAAATTCCCAAAAACTGCTGCTAAATATTCAACTTACTACTGGTGTTATGAAATTCGCAGAAAACAGTGCGTGAGTTGGACTTCTTCGCCATGATGCGTGACGCATTTTGTCGTTTACACGAATCGCCGACTTTCTCAGTTCCGTTTTGGGACAAATTTATTTACCCGTGTACAGGGAATAAATATATCTGAAAGACTGTGTCTCAAATTTCTAGTAAAAAGCCCCGAGTTGACGATATCTTGACAACTGTGATTAAAGGAAGATAATTTACTCACAAATCGTCAAGTTGACACTTCAAAGGCTTATTGTGTGAAAACGAAAGCGAATTTAAAAAATCCAGACATAACACAGTTTTTTTGTTCAGTATATCCAGCTCTCGATTGCCGTAAACAGATCCATATCACAAAGGTCGATTGTAGATTTGTACTCAGACTTTTTTGATTGAAAAAAAACTACAAAACATGCATTTTTTAGTGAAACAACAATATGCGCAGTTTTTGAAAAACGTAAATTTTCTGAACTCTTCGGTGACTGAGCTGATAAAAAAGTACCACATGTCGGGTGTGTGATCTCTTCTGCTCTGTGAAAATGCGAATTGAAAATACGTGTCAATGAACCTGAATCGCATCCTTAAACAGCAGATACATATATATAGTAGAAAGAGGGCGCTAGTCATTGTCGTTCCTGACGTATCTGACGCGTTGACGAGCTATCTCGAGTATAGCATTATAACATTTGCCTGAAACGCCATGAACGCGAAATAAGGATGGCCTGTTGAGTTGTGTTAACTGTAATGCTATCTACAGATGTACTCAAATTGGAGAAGAAACGAGTTCAGCATAATCTTAGTAAGCCTATGCGAAATAAAATGACCGAGCATGCTTTTTCTGTGCTCATCTATGAAACAGCCGTTATGTATAAGTATGAATCTAATTCTCCTAATTTGCATACATATTTATCATTCGCCAGTAGACTGGCCGCTAGTTGTTTTTGATAATCGCATAAAATCGAAACAAAGACGACGTGGTAACATCAAAATTAGGCCGATCACAGTGTCTCAGATGTGGTAACAGCGTTTTCAACAAAGCTTTAACAAATCAAAATATATATATTCAAACAACACTGTTACTAGACCAAAGCAATCAAACAAGAACCAAACAATACCCATAAACTCAAGCGACTGATAAAGGAACTACTCAGGGTTACGAAACGAGAGCGTCAAAAGGATCACAGTGTCAGACCATGGAGGTAGTAGCATAGCCGACCCGGCTTCGTTTCGCCATGGCGAATGTCTAACATCAAAAAAACCGACATACAACAGGACACTTAATGTTGCAAGACAAGAAATTCACCATTTTAAGCTAACAATTCTGTAATGGTTAATAAGCTAAGAAACCCCGTAAATTATATATTTTCGGAAAGCCTAGATATAGGGAAATATTTTGGTTACCATAGTGTCACCACTGTTTACATCACTATCACGTGACAGGTAATTTGCATAACCTCGCAAAAATCGGTGAGCAATACAACTGAAAACACACATTTTTTAATTCTTTATCGATAATGAGTCGGCAGCTTGTATGTCAAGGCTACCAACATAGTTTGTATTAAAATGTGTTTTTACTCGGAGGATCATACTATTGCAACGATAAATGATAATCCGTTTCAAAGCAAATTCATGATACACATTCATTACTTTCACAAGCAAATAAATGTTGTTTTGCTAATATTTCAACAAATAACCTACCCGAGACTGCTTGCTGAGTTTTATCTGAAGATCCATTGCCACTTTACTAAATCTAGCATTGGAAGACTTTAGTCTGCCGATTTCCTCTTCATAACGGAATTTTGTTTGACGCAGATTATCGATCATTGTTTGGTCCTGTGCATGCTTTAATGGTACCAGTGCATGCAAACCTCTGCTGCACCTGAGGAAAACCTGGAGAAAACAAAATAACCTAATATTGTGACATGATCATTAAGAATAATATCGCTTAGACTGTACTTTGGGGACCGACTTAAGACTTCCAAATCTTACAATTATTTGCGTAAATAAGTTTGCTCTCCATGTTGACGTCGACAGTAGCTCTCTTGTGTGGGTGTTTATACCAAACCGTGACGTAATTTTCTATTGGAAATCAAGCTGATCTGATTCCAGAGCAGGTACACGTCTGTGAGTGGTCAATAATAGTCACATGGTCGAGCACAGAACTTGTTTGGACCTACGGTACATGTATTAATGCTTTGGCCAGAGTTCCTTCCGAACTTGGAATACTATTGTTTTATATGATACAAGGAAGATCAACTATTATGTTTTGCCGAAATTGGGCTGTTCTAATAATACTTGTTGCATTACATACGGTATCATGACAGCACAAGAGAAATAGTTTTTTTGTAAAAAATGTCAATATGATAGTCGATTATATAATTACTCGACTTCATCTTTTGTCAGGCGCATCTAAAATGACAATTATGACGCAGTAACAGTAGATTATGAGAAATAACATCTTTTTAGTTCATTTCTGTTTATCGATATTATGAGTTGATCCAAATGTTTAATTAGAACGTTTAGCTGTGATACGAAAACGCAAAGTCATATCATCCTACATTAAAACATTTTCACTCCTCCGATGCATTTCACTGTGCATTTTATTAACTTAACATCACAGATAAACTTTCCTTATCGGTGTACCGTCGTGAAAAAGTCGCCATTAGAGGGTCTTTGTGGCTGACGTGCTGTTACAGTATATATAGTTATCATGACCCGGCCAAAGGAAACAATGTCATATACAGGTATAGTAACAGTCTAAGATCAAAGTACGCTTCAAATTAATAGACTTGGGCTTAGATTTCAATATTTCACATCGAAGGATTTTAAAATGTGTATTAAAAAATTGGAAACACGGCATGTACTGTAGAATACTTTTCACACACATGTAGTCATACTTACTAAAGCTGGCACACAAAGGTCAATAGCCAATCTCTCTGCTACCTTCAGGGCCTTTGACCTCTCTTCTTGTAGTCTTTTTATCTCTGCTTTGTACTCTGTAATCTCAAGTTGGAGTTCAGTCGGTCGGCTCTCTTTCTGTTCTTTGGGTGGACGAATGGTATCGTCTGACCTCTTGCTGATGATTGTAAGGGCCATCTGAAGCATTTGGCGGAATTGTCTTCTCTCATCTCGTGTCGGCCATCTAGCTGTTATTATATTCAGTTGAATTAGGCTCGGGTGTTCTTCGATTACTTCTGGCCGTCGACATCTGGCAGTTGCAAAGATGTGGTTTTCCCATTGTAGCTCTGTGGAATATAGTTTAACATCTATTTAATATCTGTCTCAATTCATTAAAATTTGTTATGGTAGTACACTTTCCATAAAGCAGAGAGCGTAGTATAGGCACCGAAAAAAATGGAAAGAAAAAATATGAAGCGATGCTGGTCTTGTTGGGATTCAATAGACTTCATGTCGATTCTGCGAAACAGTCTTACCTTGAAAGTATTTCACTCCTTTTTGAAGGTGAAAAGGGTCGATCCGTGCAACCATCAACAAATCTAATCCAGCATCTGCCACAATCATCTTCATCTCTTGCGTTATCAGTATATCACTGAGCAGTCGTTCCAGATCACCGCTTTGAAGGCCTTCTTTGAAAGACAGCATATTTTCCAAATTTAAGGTTCGAAGTAACAAGATAAGTGACGATCGTTTTATTCCTGTCAATTTTGTCTCATATTGTGCTAAAACCTCTTCTAATCTCTTGCATTTGTCTGGTGCATCACCCCTTGCAATAGCATCACATTGACAATGGAACACTTTCGTTGCCGCGTCCCATAAAAGGATACGTTTATACTTCTCTAGATCTTCCTCTTTCCCATACATTAATGCTCCACTCATCTTCGGAATGGAAGTTAAATCGAGTGCCATCGGGAAATCTGTGGTTATAAAATGACGCCATATATGGTTAGCTTCTATTCAACATTAGAATTGACTCTTATATACGTATATGAATCACCGAGGCCTTTTTCTTCTCATCCTTAAAGTGAAATATGTGCAATCAATTGCAAAAATGTCAGTTGTATTCATTTTACATTAAAAGAAATCTAAAAAAGAATAACATGCATATATTTCAGGCTTGTTTCCCTAATTAATGCTGTCACCATTTTAACAGCAAGAGCAACATCACTATGGCTGCCAAAATTGTGCCTATGATTGTGATATTGATGATGCCTTAGCCGAAGGTAGCCTATAGTATCATCAATATTAGCTTCACTAATACCAACCCGATGGCAGGCAACAAATTGCGATTTTGCAACTGCTATTACCGATTTACTACACAAAACAACCACCGCTGCATCTGGACCTTTGCACAGAGGAGCATCGAGTGTATAGTTACGGAAGTATTCGTTTTTTTACGAGGAAGGGGATCAGTGGATATCAGTAAGGGGGTTGAGTTTTATAAAATGGTCATGGAGGAAGGTTGAATGTTATGGTAGAAGATTTAGAGATGTCACATTGTATACAAGACACGGTGACCTTTCAAGCAAAAGATATAATTTGTGAGACTGAGAAAATATATTGTTTTAATGTTCCTCCAAAAACCGAATACATTCCAGTCTTCATTCAAAGTTTTCGTAAAGTCATACAGTACATGCGAGCATGTGTGTATGGAAAGCCATAGCTGTCTTATGATGTATGAGAACTATATGTCACCCCAATTAAACATTACACGATGCAGATATGACATTATGTGATGTGGTTATAGCATTATGTGATGAGGTTATACAATTTTGTTGTGAGGTTATAGCCTTGTGTGATGATGACATGCCATTGTGTGATGAGGACATGCCATTGTGTGATGAGGTTATGCCATTGTGTGATGAGGTTATGCCATTGTGTGATGAGGTTATGCCATTGTGTGATGAGGACATGCCATTGTGTGATGAGGTTATGCCATTGTGTGATGAGGACATGCCATTGTGTGATGAGGACATGCAAATTTGTGGTGAGGTTATGCA
Organism: Ptychodera flava; assembly: GCA_001465055.1. Taxonomy (NCBI): domain Eukaryota; kingdom Metazoa; phylum Hemichordata; class Enteropneusta; family Ptychoderidae; genus Ptychodera; species Ptychodera flava. The sequence goes on along the minus strand of LD355071.1, from coordinate 58,923 downwards.
ATTATGTGATGAAGTTAGCCAATCATGTGATGCAGACAATTCATTTCACTGTGTTGTTATTTCATTATGTATGCCAGACAAGCCATTACGCTGTGGTGTTGTATCTTTACGATGTTGACACTGGCCATTACGTTATGGTGACTCTTCATTATGATGTGATGTTACTTCTTTATGATGTGAGGAGGGCGCTATTTACTTGTCATTGAGGGCGCTCAATTTCTAAGTACTTAGTAAAATGGTGTACGTCGACGGTCCCTCCACAAAACACAAAACGGAGACATACTAAGAACAGCGAATTTGTCAAGTTTCCTCCCCAGATTTCAGGAGGAAAGAATTGATAGTTCAACGATATTGTCCCTGACCGACGGAGAGTTGAGTCGATTAGGAGTCACCGCCATACTTTAATATAGGCGATCGTGTGAGACTTAGAGAATTATGTAGATACGAAGCATCAAGTGAGTATTCTTCCAACGACACAACGCAACTGGCTCTGGTACTTGTGCCAGTGTTACTGCAAGTACAAGCCGCATCCGCAGGGAGCGATCATTTCTGTTTTCGCGTCATCATAGTCCAGCGGAACGCAGGCGAAATCGAGGAATTCGTGCAAAGAAATGTAAAAGGACATGGACTGGACAGTTTGTCCACGTTTGTCTGTCTTGCTGACCGTGACGCCAATCAATAGCGTCCTATCTTCCGAGATAAAACATACTATCTCGAGCTGGGTCGGGACACAGATTAGCCCTGCGTACAGGTCTGTGTGTTCCCGGCGTTATACGGCCTCCACCACCGTATAATGCCGGGAACACAGAGACCTGTACGCAGGGCGAGGACACAGGTATGTGGAGTTGCCGTCCGGGGTTGCCGTGTAGTATACCCTTTCTATGTGTACTATACGGCAAGTACTCCACGTACCTGTGGGTTGGGACTGAAACGACTAACTTAGTGTAGGTTGAACTTACTTGGTTGAATGGTTGAAAAAAAAACAACATGTACAGCAGAGTGAACTGTTGACAGTTCAGAAATTCTTATGTCACAGTGCATTTGTATGTTGTATAGCTTGCTTTAGGTAGGGCTTGGGAGTAGGCAGTTGTGAGATTTTTTAAGGCAACACCAGTTTCTTGCTAATAAGGTCAATCATATTCTTGGTTTAAAATTGAAAACAAATTAAGGACAGACAGAATCAAGCTGAAATATAGAACAACAATTGTGTTTGGTGCCTTGTGATGATGTTTTGAATCATTTTGACCCCTTCGAATATTGAGTTGTCAATGTGAATTTGAATCCCATCCAAATGTCAAGATCTGATATGAATATTACTTGTATATGCCTGTTATCAGTAAATGTGTCTAAATTGTCATCACCAGTACGGTTAGTGATTTGTACATATGGTTGGGACAGTGGCGGGGAAAAATGTCCAAATTTTTGTACTTGATTGAGGTTTTCACTCAAAGTTGGAACACAAGCTTGCAAGGTCTTGCTATTGATTTTATCAGATAGATATGCAAAAATGTTGTATTTAGTAAAGATTCAAATACTCAAAGCACCCATTTTGATTCAGCCAAACTTGTGTTATTTGCTCTCATATCAAATTTGTGAGACAAGCTTTTAAAACACAATTAGTGTATTTTGAAATAAATTTAAATTGTTCAGTCTATAAAAACAAAAATTGTTACTTTTAAGGGGTGTACATCAATAGTCAAGTACCTAACCACTCAGCTAAAAGCAATTAGCATTTTTTTTACTTTTTCTTTGATGATTTCATCACTGAAGGTTTGTTTTGTTTCAGGAATATCATCAGTAAAATACCAGTAAGAGTAATGAGAGTAATTCCATTGACAACAGCTGATTAATTCAAAACTTTCACACTTCAAATGTATTTCCACCATACATAGTTAACTTATGTTCTAAAATCTGTGGACATAAGTCTACATAATATCAACTTTGCACTTTTGAAATGAAGTAACAAGTCTGTCTATAATAGGCTGTCATAGTGGTGATTTCTCTAAGAAAGTGTTTTTGTGGGTCATTTGTCAAGAATAGCTTGGTTACATAATCGGCTGGCGAATGTGCTGTCTCTGGAAGTTGCTATGTTCAGTGGAGTTCCACCTTTTTACTAGGTTTAATAAACGTGTTATACTAACATACTGGTTTTCATTGTGATGTGTTTATCGTTGACATTATATAAAGTAAATGTTGTTTGTATTGATGTCTGTGAGTTGAATGCTGCTACGGTAAGGCCACTATTAAACACGGAAGTAACTGATAAAATAAAGTCCAGCCAGGTGACATATTGTGACCATACATTCATACACAGACTTTTTAAAATATGTAGGACAAGACTAAATGACTGTCATACATGCAGTAAACTGTGAAAGTTTCTATGAATGACCTAACTTTGCAACAGTGCTAGTAAGTAGGCAACATAGGACATTAAATCTCAATGGGTGGGAAATGTAAAATTTAGGCCACTTCACTTTCTTGCTTCTGATCACAAATGTTGAATAGAGTATAAATCTTTTTTCTAGAAACTGAAAACAGATACCTTTGAATGAATGCTGTCAAAAAGTGTACTGAGATTCTTATTACAAAACTGAGCGGAGTTGTTATCTTATGATTTTTACATGATTAAGGATATGTGACTTGATCATCAACAGAACCTTTACAGCTTCAATAATCATGATAATTCAATACTCTAAGTAACACAAATTTGTGCTTAAATTTCAAGCATTACAAATGTACAAACACTGATTTGGTGCTAAATTTCTATTTGATGGATTCACGGCAAAGGGAAATATCAACATGTAGGAGATAGTATACAACAACCGTCACGTAGTCTTAAAGCAGAGGTTCAAAAAAGGTTGACTTTTGGCTCACATGGTCACACCACCTGAGCTGTTGTTGTAGCGCTTTCTGTCTGTCTGTTTGTCTGTCTGTCTGTCTGTGAATATGATATTTCAAGAAAGGCAGAACAGATTTCAACCAAATTTGGTACAGAGGTTCAAATGTCAAATGGAAGGAACTGATTATATTTTGATGGGCGTGGCTTGCATATTAATGAAGTTATCACATTTTTAATTTCTGTTGCATGGTTATCTATGGGAAGCATGGTGACCGTAGGTCATAAACCAAGATTTACTGCACCAAATATCATGAAACTTACCATATAAGTTATTTTCTCAATAGTGTGAGATAGTTTTATAAGCACCATATCAATTGAAGGCGAATTTGCATTTAATGAACTTTTGTAATCAGTGACATAGTTTTAAAAGGACCGCATCAAACTTTAAGTAGCATTGTACAGATATCAATATGAAAGACACCTGATTGAAGAGTGAGACATTTAGCAGTAACATATCAATTAACAGCTAATTTGCACATTTAACAAATTTAAAGGGACAAAGTCACTCTTTTTCGACCTATTTTCGATATCAAAAATCCATTTAATACTTTCCAAAATTCATAGATGATCTAAGTAATGATTATGCATGCCTTGAAGGATACCGAAAAAGATCTTCTTGCTCTTTACACCAATGTTCAATGTCTGTGGAGTCTACGCGAATTGAATCAACTGCCATGTTTGATTTCCAGCATTTTACGAAGGAAGCATGCATGCATGTGCGTGTGCAGCATGGTTGCCATCGTCACGATACTCTGCGAACGCTTTGTGTAAGTGGTCACCAAGATGTTCAGATATTGTCAAACAGTACTTTTTGTACAGAAGTGATTTCAAAGTGCGAAACATGAAGTTGACCTTCTTGAAATGCAAGTGGAGCGAACGATTTAGCCGAGTACAGTGTAGCGCCCCATTAGGCAAGAACTCACAGGCATGCGCACAAAAAAAATTCTTGATTTTATGGTACAGACCGATTTTTCCTTTGCCGATAGTTTCATTCATTGTGTCTACGACCTTGATAGAAGTTGTGCATGGTCACCCATTCATTCAGCATCTTTCAACATGTCAAACAAGAAACAACATAAATAGTGCCTTGTATCGTACAAAATTAATGAAAAAAAATGGTAGAAAAAAGTGACTTTGTTCCTTTAAGCAATATAGCACTGTAAATCAAGAAGCCCTGCTCCAAACTTCATTAAACCTACTTGAGATATTGTTGTCCACATATTAAACTATCAAGAGACTTCACAGTTTTTAATTGCCAAACAGTTAATTTGCATATTTAATGAACTCTTCTAAAGTGATATAGAACTTACATTATTGTACCAGAGACGATATAATGTGGCACAGAATTTGATCCTACAGAAAAGCTCATATTGTAAGATATTTAGCAGCTCCATGTTAATTAAAAGCTAATTTGCATATATAACAAATTAGCACATTTAGTGTAATATAATGCCATACCCTTCTCACATAATGCTGTAACCTCATCACATAATGATACGTCTTCATCACATAATACTATAGCCTCATCACATAATGACATGTCCTCATCACATGATAGCAAAACCTAATCACATAATCATGTGTCCTCATAATATAATGCTGTAACCTCATAACATAATGGCATGTCCTCATCACAAAATGGTATAACATCATCACGTAATTCTACAACCTCATTACATAGTGATACGTCCTCATCACATAATGACATGTCCTCATCACAAAATGGTATAACATCATCACGTAATTCTACAACCTCATCACAGAGTGACATGTCCTCATCACATAATGACATGTCCTCATCACATAATGGCATAAGCTCATCACATAATGACATGTCCTCATAACATAATGCTATAATGTCATCACATAATGGCATAACATCATCACATAATGGCATGTCCTCATCACATAATGCTGTAACCTCATAACATAATGGCATGTCCTCATCACATAATGCTATAACCTCATCACATAATGGTATAACATCATCACATAATGCTTCAACCTCATCACATAATGACATGTCCTCATCTCATAATGACATGTCCTCATCACATAATGCTATAACCTCATCACATTATGGTATAACATCATCACATAGTGCTTCAACCTCATCACATAATGACATGTCCTCATCACATAATGACATGTCCTCATCACATAACGGCATAACCCCATCACATAATGGCATTACATCATCTCATAATGGCTTGTCCTCATCATATAATGGCATAATCTCATCACATAATACTATAACCTCATCATATAATGGTATGTCCTCATCACATAATGCTATAACCTCATCACATAATGACATGTCCTCATCACATAACGGCATAACATCATCTCATAATGGCATGTCTGCATCACATAATGATATCATACATTATAAGACAGCTATGGCTTTCCATATGTGTGTTCGTGTGTGACTGTGTCTGTGTGTGCCTGTCTGTATTTGTGTGAGTGAATATAATTAGATGTAATATTCAGTATTTCAACATGACGCACTCGGAATTTCACCAACATCCCCTCGCAGTAAAAATGAAGGCTCCCTAAGTAGAGTCAAGAGCCATCACCAAGCAAAAACCACTCCATTTGTCGATCGCTAATAGGCCTACTTAATCTTCAATTGGTACATTATTTCTGGAAAACTGAAACAATGTTCTTTGTTTAAAGCGATGTCTTGAGGACTGACTGTACAATTAAAATGTCGTCTAATATAACTTAAATTACTTGCAGCTCCCCAGACTTCAAAGAAGTGCATGATTCAATGGGAGCCAGTGCATGATGATTTGTTATGTGCAGAAATGACACACAGTTTGCAATGTGACACACCTGGACTGTACAAATAGCTCCCCCAAGGTGTCATATCATATTCCACATCTCGTCAGGTAAGTGATTAACCCAGCAAAGATGGACAGTCGTGTTTTTATCATTCTGTCTTGCTGCTATTGATTCGTTCTCCAAAATGTCAACGTTTCACACTACGTCCTAGCTCGCAATAAGTTATGCGCAACTCACTCCATTGGAATCAAAAGAATAGCGGTGCCACGAAATACGAGTACAAGATCGACAACATGGCGGACTCATTCACACACTTGAAAATCCACCAAGTGAAAAATTCTTCTCATATGAGATATATGCCATCCAGAAACCTCTATGTTCTTATTTTATCGTAATCGCTTATCATATTGAGCGGATAGGTATCGTTTTCATTTGTTAATGGCGTGGGTCTGAAATGATAGCATTTGTAGCGGACTTCACAGGGACAACTTGAGTGTAACTTGTTGCGACAAGTTCAAAATCGCCCAATTGTAACCTGGTGGCTTGCGTATAAGCAAAGCTATAAGTATGATATAAATTGCTGAATTTTTCAATGGTTGACAAATAATTTATTTTACATTCTCACGATTACTATCATCACCCACTAATATTATATAGGGCTCAGCCCTTGGTGTCGCGCCAGGGGTTAAGATTGGCAATGTTATTTGTATTGATTCATGATAAACTGTAATTGTTACTTCATAAACGTTTATATGACAACTATGCCCAGTTTCCCTCTGATGAAAGCAGTTCACGTACTTACAGTGTTACACGACGTCAAACCCTGCAGCAGGGCAGGTATAGATTTTCTGTAGCGTGTAAAAATTTTGGACAAAAATTGGCAATTTTTACAATGATAACAGCCTATTGCGTTAAACAAGGGACGTATTATGCAATAATTATCATTGCAATGGTAACCGCACTGCCCACCTTCCACTTGCAAACTGAAAACTAGAGCGTTCCGTCTCAAAACTTGCAATTTTTGAATCTAATTATTGACACAGGGGGCGCTCTTCTATAATTCAATCCCAGCATTCTTTGCGTATGCCCCCGTTCATATGCACGACAGTTTTCTCCGTTTATCTATATCAACGATACTTTGTATCAGCGACAAGGTGTATAATAACATTTACTGGCTAATAAAAGAGGTATATTTTATAAAAGGCATGTTATATCATAGTAATTTGTTTCGTATTTGTTTATTTACGGGTACTCAAAAAAAAAAAACATGGCGGCGCCCGTGAAAGAAGGCCGAGGGTACACTTCCGGTTACTCGCATAGTATATTATGAATAAGCGCATGCGTAGTCAGTAAGCCGCTGGCGCGACTATTATTATTACCAGTGCTACCACCATAACCGTATTTTCACTGCTATACTGTTATCGTTAATCCAGTGTTGGTACTGAGTAACACGACACTGCTGTCAAGGCAGGAGAGTGCAGACGTGGTCTAGGTGAAAGAAAGTCAGAATCAAAAGTACAACACAAAGATGCATGGCTCAATTGTTCATCATTGTACCATACATATATATATACCAGACAGTTCAATATAAACTTTTTAAAAACATTTGACAAGACAGTGAAGTATACGAAACATTTCTAAGGCGTTTTTAATAAATATATAACTATTGCCGTTATAAATTGAACTTACCATATACATGGAGTCTGTCAGTTTCTGTCATGTCATTGACGCTATAGGATCTAAATTTGCCACCACCTGCTGGGTAAAATCAAAAAGTTAAAGTTAAAAATATGCATACAAAGATAGTGTGCATTCAAGGATGTCAACATTTGAGGGAAAGACTTCCTCTGGGCCATTCATAATGACTTATAATCGGATTGCATTGCAGGGGTTTAGAATTAGGTTTACGATTAGTTTTACGCCTGACGTTAATTCAAAATATAATAGTATACCCGGAGCAGAAAACCTCGTCCCCTGTCCGTTTCGACGGTAATTTACCATTATTGACGCTGACTGGGGTCACCTCGACTCCGGTACCCTATTCACTTCGACTATTGCTGTTTGTTGATACGCAAAATGCAGGCACGATTGACGACGATTGGGCGCGTACACCTAAACAATAAACCTGCCAACTCTTGGCCATGGAGGCTTTTTGTATATGTGTTCCCGGTGTTACTGGCTTCCACTAAAAAACTTCAAAATTCTATGGACATAGAAAACACTGACGACGTGCTTTCGAGATAGGAAAGGTCTATTAGGGGTCGAGATGACTGGGGTGGAGGCGTCGAGGTGACCAGGGCTGACGGTGTCTCAACGGTCAGGGGTTGAAATGACTTGAAGCCGTATATCGTACCTAAAAAAGGAGGTCGGGGAAGGAGCATAGGACCTTTGTTTTCATTTCCACGGCAAAGATGGACAAATGGAAAAGTTATACGGCTTCTGACACCAGACACTTGAGTTTCATTGAAGGTCAAGCTGTTTGTTTCAAATTGCGATGGTCCATAATAAGAAAAAATACTCATAAAAACCAAACCAAACAACTATTCCTCAGATCTGTAAACACTTGACACTCAGCTGATCTGGAATCACTTTACATGTACATGTAATAACATAGCCAAGATTAAAGCTGTATAACATTGTAAATGGAGCAAGCACCCTTTCTCCACCATCAAAACTTGCCGGGGAAATGCGGAAGTGAATTGCTCATGAAATGATCAGCCAAACAGAGACAAAAGTGACAACTAGCTAGTATTAATGCTTATCTAATTGTTGATTTTCGTTTGAATCTCTGATTGAATCCTGTAGAAGTTCAACTGCTTCCTTTAAGTTCACTTTGTTTAGGCAATCCAGTATCTCGGCAAGGAGTCCGAAATCATTCTTTGAAATAGATCCCTTTTCCTCTAAATAGAGGCAAATGTCAAGAAATGACCGAAGTTTATCTGCATCCTTTTTATCTATATAATCACCAATGAGCATAACCTTGATATCCGCCACCTCTTTACTGTCTATCTCTTTGTTGAGTTTGAAGTAAAGTTTTCGTAGTGGATTAATCCGTGATTTCGATTCCATCGTCATGATGCTCGTTGAAAACTCGATAAAGGTTTACATCGGCACAATAAAACAAAACTAGAAACTTTACCGAAGAAAACTAATCGGGCTCCCTTTCAGTAGTCGCCATACGTGTCATAACAAACCAATATGGACATGTCCATTTCCTTCTAAGAACGCGAGGCGGACGCCATATTTGAGGGTCGTTTAGACCACAGGTTACTCGACGGAAAATTCCCCTTCTACTTTATTCGCTTACGCAAAGAGATTGGTTGATGTCGATCTAAAATCGGACTTACGAAAATGTGTTAGCGTTTACACACGAAGGATAATACTGCACGACGATGGCCTGCATATACACGACAACGCTGCAGCGCCGTTGTTAACTCCAGTTTCAGTTGCCTTTACATGGCAATATCAACAATGCCCCGGTGCGTTTTTGCATACATCTCGTATTTTGGCAGCCATTTTCAACAGAACGCAAAGTTATCGGCCAATGACATCGAGTAACCGGACGCATGAATATACCATTGTTCATACAGGCGGAGTAATATCATATCAGACGGAGTTGTCCTGCTCGCAGATTTTGCCAGAACGAGAGGTGGAAAGCAGTGATATGTATGCAGATCAACCGATCCCTATCAGATCACGTGATCTAATACATACAATAGTACTCTGTCATGAATCCAAAAAGACTCTTATCTTGAAACGACCATAGAGCATACTGTCAAGAGTTCACCAACTGTGTCAGTTCATGAAAGACACTGAAACGGTATGGAGTCAAATAAAACAGCTTGTCTGGCGATTCTGAACATGCTCCATATGTTGCCCTGCTCAACCTCGGCTCTATTACAAGCCAAACGGCAGACCAAATCTGCAATCAATTATTTTGATTTGATTTGTCAAACTGTCACAGTATCAAACGCTGGCCGAGTTGACAATATATCCGCACATTTAGAACAAGATATGCATTTCTGTTATACTCTGCCGACTCCATGGCGCGATGTTTATAATCAAATTGTGTAGATTCCATATTATCAGTAAGACGATTTAAAGACTGTTGGTCTGCAATCACCATGGATATGACACGAAGTTCAATCGGGTAACCCAAGCTTGCCCGGGGTCACAAATATCTCAACCGTTTCTGGCCATACAAGTCCCACAGGGTCACAAACATCTCAATTGTTTCTGGCCATACCAGTCACGCAGTGAATTTGATAAGGATTCGGAGTTGCGTGGGCGACAATTAATAAATATTTAATTCACGACTCGTTTTGAACTACTTAATCAAATTGTTATAATAAAATATGCGTATGTATAATAAAAACTACACAGAAGAGACACATGAATACATTAAATCATTTCATACTTGCAAAGCTCTTAATGCTGTACAAAGACTATAAATAGTGCAGAAGACGAACAAGCTTCTTGAATTCAAGTTTGTGATAGACAAATGACGTTTCACATATATGGAAGGACATGAGAACATTTTTGGCAATCGAAAAATTTGTAAGGGCAATTTCAGTTTGTTTGACGTCTTTTCGTCGAAAAGACAATATAATGCAGCTAAAATTAACGATGATTGCCATAGAACAAAATAGGAATAAATACGGCCAAGCTATATATCTGTTCTGTTTTGCGCTTAACGGTTACACACCTACGCAGAAACGGCCTCTTTTTGGTTGCAGCCAGCGGTGTAACGTAAATTTTAATAACGTCACCTCAGTGTCACCTGACAAATACATAGAAATGTCTGTAAAGTATTTTTGTAGCCGTGTCGGTAAAACAAGACGTCACATCTTTGGCGTATCGACACTCAAAAGAGCAAGGGGACAAAAAAATCTTCAGGTGAATACGATCATGAAATTGTCACCCTGCAGTTTCAGATTGTTTATACATCGTTTTATATGCCTTCAAAAATCGCCAAGATGATGGTGCAATTGATTAAACAGCGCCTTTCATATTATAAATGATCTGTACTTGCATTTCTCAGTCACGCTTACGGTACAATAAATAAAATTTTGCAGCATTTGGCCTGGTAAGTGTCTCATAAAATTCTCGGGTGGTGGACGATAATTTCAAAATGGCGGATTTCTACTTGTAAAACAAAAAAGATTACTGAAGCAAATTCCAAATTCTAAGGTTATTTGGAATCGAGGAATTCAATGCTTAGCTGTTATATGATGAGCTTAGCTAGTTCTATTTTTGACAGTGATTACATGTGCTTAATTAAAGTATTTATGAGAATAATCGATCACCATCTCAAACTCTTAAGCTTGCTGTGATGAGAAGTCGAATTTTCCC
>LD355071.1:26776-47854 GCA_001465055.1 Ptychodera flava | reverse complement strand
ACTATTTCCGGTGGTGAAATTTCCTTCAAGCATTTCTCCTGTCGCCATGCCAGACATTCTATCAGTTCACTATGCTTGCAAACACTTCGTCCTATATTTACTAAATTTTTCAAAAAAAGTTTCTTTCAGTCTACAAGTGTCTCTTGAAGGTTAGAAGCATGAATGCAAGCTTGCAATACACAAGTTGCCGACATTGAGTAGATAATATTTGACTTATATAGGGGTACCTGCGGTAAAAGTAACAACAAATATAGACTGCACATACTTCTGATCTTTATGCATGTAGGTTATTTTGATTATTTCACTCTAAAGTGCAAAATTTGCAACTAAAACATTTCAAAAATGCCACCTAGGGAGCCAAAGCGACATTTGATTGTCAATATCTTGCAATGTGTTGATAGCGGGTTTGATTTTCAACATCATTTTAAATCGTTGTTGATGTGAAACTACAGGGCATAAAAGGGCATTTTTATTCCCTTGTTCTTAATTTGGCAACACGTCACACATTTTGAAATCTATTTAAAACTGCTGTGAACATTAACCTAACATATCCGTTTTATTTATGAGCAATTTCCTGCGCGTTATAAAAGAATGGAGCGGACGCTCTTTTTGACAATTTTCTAGGTGGCAAATAAGAGATATCAACGCATAAAATTCACTTTCACAAGTCCTTCTTACGTGCTTGCAGTATGAAAGCAACATGCAGCTGCCATTCTGACTGTTACTTTTGAAAACATTCCATCAGGTTTCCTGAGTATATGTTAAGTGGGTTTCCAGGACAACCTCACCCATAGTATCCAAATACCTTGTTTATAATTCATCAACATTGACTGAATTTGTGTGTGTTAATAATCAAATTCAAGTCTGACCTGTCGACTGTATAAAATACATTCCACACGCCGACACGTCTCATTTACAAACACGGTCATAGGTATTTTGATCTGCTGAAGAGGGCTTAACAACTACAGGTACCGTGGTTTACTAAAGGTATTATAATTAAACACTGAAAGATGTAAAAATTGACAGTTGCTGTAGTTTTAACCAAAAAAAAATTGTTCTCTAGACATGCCGGCAATGTCATGTTAATTGTTCTATCCTCTGATAGTGTCATCATTTTTATTTGGTACAGATCATTAATTTGTCACAGAGGTATAAGATTAAGATTTAGCAAGGCCAGTCGAGGCCGCAAAAAATTAAAATTGAAACGAAATAACGATTTTGTTCTTCACATTAGGCATTTTTGCAGTGTTCAGTAATCTATCATGTATGTGTACATGTGAAATGAATAGAATTATTAATTCTTAGTGAAGCATTTTCATGTTTCTTCAAATGATTTCACGCGCATCAGGTAAACCATTGCTCCGCTTAAGACATAGAAATATACAATAAGCAGCCAGCTTTCTGAAAACAGCGACAAATGTTGTCCGCTACTCCGTGTATATGTAACATCTGAAATGCTCCCTCGAATACTGAGTATCTAAACGTCTGTCTTTCACACCGGTGCATGTGGTAGGTTGTTGGTTACAATATCAAACTGAGGTAAATACAGTGAGTTAAATGCAGTGCTCACACAGCATTATTCTCTAGTTGAAAGGTTTTCTTAATATTAAGTCTTTCCTTCCTATGACTTATCATTGGCACTCCCCATAAACATTATCATCATTGTAACTAATACAACTCTCTAGAAGAAAGATAAAAAGAGCCATTGTCATTTTGTTAAACAAATCGATGACGATAGATAGTTATCGGGAGTACAGAAAAATCTCTTTATATGAAAAACAATGCATAGTCAGCTGTCCGTTTCCATTGTTTAAATTCTCGATGCCCTTAAGCCAAATTCATTTTATGAGATGGTGGAAATCGGGGCGGGTGGTTTTTCAAAACTCGTGAGCCAATTTAGAAGCAATATGTGTATTTCTGTCTGCCTTGTCTATCTGTTGGTTGGCGCCTTTCTCAAGAACAGGAAATCATCTGTTGAAGTTTAGTCTTTGTATATTTGTGAACGTGATTTGATTATAAGATATTTTATAATGCATATGTTTCATTTTAATATGAAACATATGCATAATTATGTTAATTATATAAGGTTATTCCCAAAATACCGGGATTTATGTCCGAGTACATCGTGCAGCGGAGGTATCGTCAGAGACGCGACAATACCTAAGCGTACGATGTACGGGGACATAAATCCCGGTATTTTGGGAATAACCTTATCATTATACACCTTTTTTATCCAACTTTACAAGAAAAAAGTCGAAATTAAGGCGTCTTTTGGATACTCGTCGCGCACTGTACTGAGCGATCGCGAGCAGACTGGGAACGCGTTGAGCACGCAGAGCAGAACGAAATTTCAACCCGCGGTGAGCAGTTCACATGGTAGAAATTGTACGTCAGCAGCATAATTTCATTCGAATTCACAGGTTTTGGACTGACCACGATTTGATTTGGTAAGTACTGAATGCTAAGGAGTATATATTTTTGTAAAAAATGTGAAATTTTCTCTTCTTTTTTTTTCTGTGTTGACTTTAAGGTTTTGTGAGGTCAAAGTCAAATAGTTTACATATGCAGGTGTATAATAATGTTTATTATTGCTCATTTTTATCAAGTATTCTTTCTTTTCAACCTATTATCTGACCTTATAGGTAGAAGCCTAACCACTTCAAACCTAATCGCACACTGATCTTTAAATTATTTTGTAATTATTTTGTCCCTGCTTTACTTTTGCACAAATTGTTTTCTTTAAAACATGAGGTGCATTCTCCTTGAGGTTAAGTTTTAAGTTAGCCGATTTTTAAAAAGTTTTGTTCCATTCAAAAGAGCATTTATTACTGAATGTCTCATTCATCATTTTCATTTTTGTAACTTGTTTCTGTGCTAAATTTTTCTATACAACTGAAAGGCCGCTACCTTTTAAATCCCATTCGCTCTATATCAACATATTTTGTCCATTTCTTGGTTTAAGGTAAAATAAACAAACAAAAAATGGCTAGTAACACTGTTGCTCTCATTAGATGTATATGTAAATTCCAGTAATAGCCTATTGTCTTAAATATCGTCGAACTTCTCTGCAATCAATCACTTATCCAGGTTGTGTGTTTAAAGGAAGAAAAACCAGGCGAGTGACTCAGATTTCTAAAACCTTTAGGGAAACAACCACTTCCTACCTGTCACTTGATCTGATATAAATGCAGCATGTTGTTAACAGGAAAGGACATCTACCATCTATAGTTTAATCATATCAGGCCTTTTTTAATACATACATACATACATACATACATACATGCGTGCGTGCGTGCGTGCGTGCGTGCGTGCGTGCGTGCGTGCGTACGTACGTACGGTACGTACGTACGTACACATACATACATACGTACGTACGTACGTACGTACGTACATACATACATACATACATACATACATACATACATACATACATACATACATACATACATACATACATACATACATACATACGTGAATATATAATGCATGGCCGAACGGAGGTGGTAGATACCTTCAACAAACAACAAACGAGTAACGGACAACCACATTACAGCATGGATTTTTCTCTACACTTCAATGTATCTGTCAATAGTTAAAGACTAATCAAGTGTGCAGAGTGCATCGGCCACATCTGAGACTTGTTGGCACACATTGCCCCAATTATGAGTTACTGTGCGTGTGATGATAGTCAATTTACCATATTATAACATTAGTTCAAAGGGCTGTGGTAATTAATTTGAATGAATATATTTGTTATCTCTGTCTGAATCACATAAACGTAACAGAACCTCCATAACAATAATTCATCCACACATTGGTCAAATCTGTTCCAAAATTTACGGATTACCTTTCTAGTATGCTTTGCTATTGCGGCATCTATTCCAGGCGTAGACCGGTATTTGTGGTGCAGAGCAGCTTTTTCCATAGCTCTATTCCGCTTAATAACCTCAAAGGACTTGTCATGTTCAAGTCCATCTTTAACTGAATGCCTATCTAAGTTTAAGTCTGGGCCAAGTGAAAGACAAAAGTTCGAATATATAGAACTTTCAGTCACTCCTTTCTGTCAGTAAATCTAAATTTGGTACTCGAGACAAGACATCAATTTTGCAATTTTTTTCAGAACATGACATTCAGCTGTGTAAATTGTTTAATTATTTGGATATATACTTGTTGTCTCTTTATATTCAGCCTTTTTGGCCTAGGAAAGAAGATTGACACATTATATTATTTCCTAGCTGGACATCGCTAGTGTCTTTCTATGAAAAAATTGGAGGCACCAGCCTTTTGTAGCGGCGATATATGCTTCACCTGAGGATATTATCTATTTGTGTCACTGCTGGTGCTGATGTGTGACGACAGGTCAGTATACACGGTGTCCAAGCATCGATAAGACTGCGAGCCGAGATATCTCTACATAAATGACCCTGGTGTCGTATCCATGGTGATTAACTGACATTCGGACATTAATCACAGTATGCAAACAGACTAAATACCCAAAGTCTCGGTTCCTCGTGTTCTGACATGTACAGCAAATGTAGAACTGGTGATAAAAATATGCATCGCCTGTTTTACTGCATAGTTTGACGATAAAATTACTGTTGTCATGCCCTTAGTTTCAGAGATTGAGGTAAAAGGTTACACATAAAAATTAAGTCATTTCTTTTGAAACAATGGTTCCATGATATAGAACTAGATAAAAAAGCTCTGCAGTTGCACATGATGTTAGTTTTAATTCACCATTGATTATCATGTCAAGTTTAAACTCGGACGAAATTCCGAACTTTGTAATTTTGATGAACGTTAAAGTCAAATACATGGAACACTCCAAGCGCCTGTGCACCCACCTTCTTCTTCAAAAAAACTTCTACAGAACCCTGGCATTGTAGTGTTAGTTTTTTAACCACCCACCAAGCACATATAGAAAAAAAACAAACGGCAACCAGCCTCTTATCTCACAAAGGCTTCAAAACAAATATTAGAATGGTTTGGCATCCCTTGCCAACGTAAGAAGGATCTGGTTCCTGGATGTGCTCAAAGGGCGCCACCTACGTTTCCTGTCGTTTCGAATCTTTAATCTTTACAGTGATCATATTACAAAAAAGTATAGGAAAGGAAAATCTGCACAGACAACATGATCCTTTTTCAGTTACTACTTTTCAATTCCCACTTTATTTGCGCTGAAAATAAAGACAAGGTAGGGGTAGGGGGATTCATAAAATGTATGTTAACACACGCACACCAACTTCGGCGTCGTTCACTGAATGCCCATGAAAAATCTCGACATCTAGGCCTATATGTAATAATAATAATAAATAATAAATGAAAAATTTATATAGCGCCATATATAAAAAAACTGCCCATAGGCGCTTTACAAAAACAACAAAGTCTTTACATGTATGATTTGTAAGCCCTAGTGTATAAATAAGTTTTCAGTTCTTTTTTAAAACTCTCAATTGACGTAGACGCTTTAAGTTGCTGCGGAAGACAATTCCATAGCCTTGGTGCTATACAGCAAAATGCGCGATCTCCAAAAGTTTTAGAAGTGCATCTAGGAACGACCAACAGATATTTATTTCCAGATCGGAGATGTCGATTGGGTTGGTAGATGCTTAACAGGTCATTAATGTATGACGGAGAATTACCGTGTAAGGCACGGAAAGTAAGCAGTAAAATTTTGTATTCAATCCGCTGACAGACTGGTAACCAGTGCAGCTTGGCTAAAGCACTGGTAATGTGGTCAAATTTCCTGGTTTTTGTAATAAGACGGGCTGCAGTGTTTTGAACAAGCTGCAGTTTACTCAAATTAGTCTGGCTGATGCCGTAAAGGAGACTGTTTCCATAATCGATCCGAGATGTCACCAACGTGTGGACAAGATATTTAACAGTGTCCTCTGTAAGGTATTTCTGATATGACTAATACTTCTGATGTGAAAATAGGCTGTTTTACAGGTTTCTGTAATGTGGCGATCCATATTCATGAGACGATCAAATTGAACTCCAAGATTTCTGGCTGCAGTTGGTGTAATAGTACAACCATTAATTTGAATACTCGGAAATTTGAAAAGGGAAAGTTTAGGTCGTGATCCAAAAAACAGCAGTTCAGTCTTATTAGAGTTTAGCTTCAGGAAATTAGAAGTCATCCATCTGTGTATTTCAGAAATTGTGTCCTCCATGTGAGAGATGCTCTTGTGAGTGTCTCTTACTTTGAAACTTAAATACAACTGAGTATCATCAGCAAATAGATGGAGCTGTATATTGTGTCGCCGGATGATATTTCCAAGTGGAGACATGTATATGATGAACAGAATTGGTCCCAACACTGAGCCTTGAGGTACACCAAAGTTCAACTTCTGTGGTTACGAAAAAGAGTTCCCTATACAAACTTTCTGATAACGATCGCTAAGATAGGATTCAAACCAGGCCAGAGCAGAACCATTGATACCCATTTAAGACATACGAGAAAGCAAAAGGGCATGGTCAATGGTGTCAAAGGCTGATGATAAATCAAGGAGGACAAGCATGACAATTTTTGTTGATCCATTGCCATCATTATGTCATTTTGAACTCGTACCAGGGCAGTTTCAGTACTATGTGCTTCTTTGTATGCAGACTGCATTGATTCGCCATGTACACTCAAGAGTTTTGTTGCAGGACATCAGGAAAGGGCGCCTAAAACTTGATTTCCATTTCTTAAGCAATATAATCAAGTAATCGACGGGTTAACGATAATTTACATAACGATCTCACAGTGGTCGCCATATTTCGTTTTTCACATTCTGTTTTAATCTTTACGGCCCTGATACAGCTTTTTCGGCCCGAGGTCGTACGGCGGAAGGGCCCGAGCGTGCGAGAGCCCTTACGCCGTACGACCAAGGGCAGCAAAAGCCGTATCAGGGCCTAAATGTTTTGTCATATACCTTATGGAATGATAAAAATGTAGTTTACATAATATTCAACATTGTTTAGGCGATAAATGTGTCGATGTTAAAAATTCTTCATCATTTGTGTCAATTTTTCAGAAATGCGATGGCCGCTTCCCGTCACGGATGACATAATGACATCATTTGTTTACCTCCAGAATTCTAAAACGTGATTCTGGTACGTGACTAACAGAGATCCAGGCTGAAATCGAGGTGTAAGAAGGACAAAAGCGTGATGTCAGTTTATTGTAATTTATACTGAACAGGCACACTTAGTATACACGGGATTTCACTAAAAATTTGGAAATATAAGCCGATGTCACCGGCACGACTCCACTGTCGACACGCCCCACAATGATTTGAGCGAGGAGACGTTTTCCTAAGGCCAAAAAATAAATTGTGCTGTTCCGATAACATGCTTTTCAAAAATAGGGTGGGTAGGTCGGCAGCAATTTTTTCTCTAAAATATTTTTATTTTTAAATATGCGTTTTTCAAGGGTTCAGGGCGGTCAAACACTGGCCACATTTGCAGAAAAATTTATCATACATACAATAGGAGAAAAAAAACACATAAAAGTCATCCTCGTTCAAGCAAAAGTCCAATGCCAAGTAACGAACGCGTGATTTTACAGGTTTTTTTTCTTTCTATTTTTTACTTCCTTGTTTACGTAGCTCTAAAACGTTTAGGGTCAGCAGGTAAATACTAGGGTAGGTCGGGTTATCGGAACAGCACATAATTTTTTGTTCGGCGTAATATCGCGCCTGCTTTGTGTACGAATGGAACGTTTGCGGATAGCAACGCACGTAGTAACCTGAATCGAGGTACTTCAGAAATGCGCACGATAGCCCATATTTGGGCACCGGGCCGGGCATGATACTTAAAAAAATGCACGGATTTTTGGGCGCTTTCTCCTATAGCTTTACACAGGCACGTGAACGTAGGTATATTATGATACACAGAATGTGTTACAATTGGGCATTGTATATCCCATTTGTTTCATTTCAATAATGGCAAGGTAAGGTAAAGGTTAAAGATGTGCATCAAACATATATTTATACAATTGATTTTTTACGTTTCTGAACATTTAATCAATTCAAAGTTAACTTGCTAGTATTCCCTAGCGAAAGGTGCAACAAAGGAAGGCATGTTACTGTATAGAAATACTGGGACAAATTTAAACCAAATGCGGTGTCTGTATATCGGTCAAAGTCTGATTATCTGTATCCGATATACTTAATATACGCTCATGTCAAGACAGTTCTGTCTCATGCTAGTTGCTAATATATGTGCTGCTCATTTTTTTGAATTCAACATTTTTTTCACAAACTTTTATCAAACAATCTTACAACCATTCTACTAGTACTAAGGGTTACCGTGTATGTATGTTCTAGGGAATACGGCTAGTTTTCAATCGGGTTCGAACCCACAACATACGGCATCAGCCGCCTAGCGGAGAGGCCACAGAGAGAGCCGCTCGACTAAATCTCCACTCCCAAAAAAGAGTGGTTCAAGAGCCGGCGAACACATTTTTCTGACTGAGACCGCTCCAAACGTTGTAGAGTTCGTTAAGCACTCACGCATGCATGCTCTCTATCACACATCGCATATACAAACTTTATCGAAGCGAAGCAACGAATACATCGCTTTAAGTGGGCGAACGATAACCTCGGGGACAATTCTGTCCACCAGCAGAGCTACCAACCAGGGTAGAAACTCATTTCGCAATATTTACAAATATTTAACGATTTTTGAAATTCAAAGCGGCCAAAATCATTGTGTTATCTCTTTGGAAGAAAATGAAATTCCAGATTTTCACAAAATTGAGCCGCTAGAAACCTTTTTCACCCTTATAAGCTTCAAAATAAACCCCAACTAGTGGTAGGCTAAAATAATATTGTAAAAGTTTGAGAGTCCGAATATCTGTCCCCGAGGCACATTCTACCTTAAACCTTAAAATGAATATATGAAAGGAACTTTAATGGCAGATACGTCCTCTATGAACATAAAGCCGAATGTCTATAGGTAATTTAAAAGCAAGCGATAAAAGCAAACAGTATAAGTCTGAAAAGTAACCATAAAGTGTAAAACATGAAAAATCAGTCCAACTTTTCCCCACACAGAAACTGGCCTGCTTGAGATTATAACACATGCATAATACTATTGTTCTCGATGTTTATCTGCAATTGTTAGATCAGCCGAATGCTTTGACACCTTTCACGAAGCGCGTATGTGATTGGATAAAATGGTTGTTCTGGGCATTAGACATCAAATCAGGTCCAATAATCGTTATCATTCAAGGTAAACTATGAAATTTACCAGGTCCAAGGAACATATAGATGATGACAAATTTAAAGGCAATGGGGCCATCTTGAACCACAAAATAGTGGTGGTACCAGGTGTCCGGAATGGGTAAGTGTACCCTGCCAGCTAGCCGCACCCGTCAAGATTGACCAAAAGCAACAAATTCATTGTTATTTGGTGAATTCACCAAATTACTTTTGTGAATCAAAATTTTATATGCTGTCACTCATCATTTGAGAAACAGACAGGTCATATTTGGATACAACATCTCCGTATCTACCGTAGAACTTCTTAAATGATTTCACTAATCTACTTTCTGAGAATCCTTGCCTCACTAACTTTGTTCTGGGCATTTGTAATTACCCCTTGGCCTATGTACTTGTCAGACATTATGTTGCCTATATAATAATAGTTCTAAACATAGACAGTAGAGGGGTAAGTCCCCTCTACTTTCTATGTTCTAAACTACAAAAAACTGTTACACTACTAAAAAGTTTCGTTTGAGACGCCATGCCGAGTTCTTTCTCGGTGGATTCTAACAAAGGTGTTGATTTAGATCAGACGCTACAAGACAGCAAGCGATACAGAAATGACATACATTAGAACTGAATATCCATCTACATTGAAAAATTGAATGTATTGTACAGTATAGCAGTTGAAAAATCCAAACTTCGTTCATTTGTTTTCACCGTGATGTGGCGCAACAACAGAGGTAGCTTCATGCAACAAATGACTCCATTGCCACGCTAAACCCGGATGTTTTGCGACGGGATAGAAAAGCCGCCGGGGAAGTTGGGGGTCGGGAGGGGTGCTAGAAACGCATCAAATGGACATTAAACTCTTCAAGTTTGTAACGGTTATATCAGTTCAGTAAAGGTAGAAATACAATCAAATTTTCAACACACGTGGTTGGTCTGAAACAAGAAAATTTAATTTCTCGGTGTCCCACCAATCCAAATAGTGAATCCATCGAGTAAAAAAATATGATGTCCCCCACATCACGGACAAGGTCTGTGCCTACATGGATTGTTAATACTAGAGGAAATGCTTCAGGGTCAGTTTGTGTTCTATAAAAAGTTGCCACAAGCTTTAACTATGTTTTAATTGTATGCATTCAATCCTTCTCTATAGAGACAAAAATTCTCATGTTTTCTGACGCACCATAGGTACGATGTTGTGTAGACCTTTGTGTACATGTTCTGTGTTGAATTTACCCTTCATGACCCTTACTAGATTTTCTGAAGATCGCCCTCTATCTTTCTTAAGGCCCT
Organism: Ptychodera flava; assembly: GCA_001465055.1. Classification (NCBI taxonomy): domain Eukaryota; kingdom Metazoa; phylum Hemichordata; class Enteropneusta; family Ptychoderidae; genus Ptychodera; species Ptychodera flava. Next base: position 37,361 of record LD355071.1, on the reverse strand, counting down.
CTGACACAAAGGTCAAGAAACGTCTTGGTAAAACAATTAAAAGGTTAAAGATTAAATTACACCAAGGCAGACACGTTTTTTTCCTCCACTGTCTTAAAGCAAGTAGACATGCCACGTGGATCTCACAAACACTCCAGCCAAAAGTAGGACTGTAGGCGCAACGATGTAAGTTGATTTCCTTTTATGACTTTCAAATTATTTAGAGGACCTTTTTGAATGCAGTGCTTAGATATTTTAATAGAATTTAGTTATTTTATTCCGTTTACTTTGAACTTGATTTACCTCGACTCTCCGATGTAGACAATGAATGACCTTGTATTTTAATCTCTTTATTTACCCAGTTTTCACCGCTTCTTGAATAAATCTACTCTAAACTAAAGCAACTGAGGGTGGTTATTTCTTGGAGTGGTTGGCACTTAGCGGATACAAAAGTAGCAGGACTCCGCCACAGTGAAAAATCGTCGGAAGTGAAAAATCGTCGCAAGTGAAACATTGCTGACAACCAGTGAACCATTGGACAAGACACTGGCTCGAGTGCACAGCGGACACTGGCATATAGGCTATGCAAGGTAGGACAACTGTATACACATATACAGCCAACTACAACTGACTCAAAGAAACTATAATGGATGAATATCAAGTGGAAGGAGCTGAACAACCAGCCCACACAGAATCTCAAAATGAAAATCAAGGAGATATTTCTAAGGCAGAAAATACCACAGAACAAACAAAGGAAGCGGCGGTTCCCAGTGGGACGGCCACTGCTAGAGGTGGATCTGCTGCCCGAACTGAAGGGCGCCCTCTACAGGACAGTAGAAAAAACGAAAGCACACTACTCTATGCTACCCTGAACACTGAAAAGGCCCTTTCAAGCATTTGGAACCAAACAAGGGGAGTTCTCATCGACCTCAGGGGGATGCAGGTCCGAACAGAAAGCAAAATTGGTACAGCAGAGACACTTTCTAAGGAATATGAACAAACTTGGAACAAACTTCAGAGACTTTATCAACAAGACAAGACTCCACAAGGTAAGGAGCAAGCAGAATTAACGGAAATAAGCTTCAATAGGAACATTGAACAAGCAAATGAATACATTAACGATGCAAAGATAAGGAGAGCTGTAAACAGCGCCCTCAACTTCAAATCACCATCCGGAAGAGAATCTACACTAGGCAGCGTGCATAGTTCACACAGAACCAGATCATCAACATCATCCAGAACAAACGCATTAAAGGCACAAGGCAAGGCACGCTCTGCAGCAAGAGAGGCAGAGTATATGAAGACAATAGCTCACCATCAAGCTAAAATCAAAGTTATCGAAGCTGAAATGAAAGCAGAAAAGGCAAGGATCGACGCAGAAACGCTCCAGCAAGTAGCGGAAGAAAATTCCTTACCAGTACAGACACTTACTACACCAGACCAGTCATCGAAAGACCATGTATCACGATACATTGCAATGAAAAGAGAAATGAAGCGTGATCCATTACCAGCACTGAACTTTACCGAGTTCGTACCCAAAGCACAAAACAAAGACTTAGAATCATCCCCTCTACTGATACAACCAGGACAGGGAACACCAACATAATCAGGTGAGACAGTCACACCGACTTCAAATCAACAGACACCTTCAACAAGCCAGAACAACAACATGCAACCTCTGACGGAGATAGCCCAAATGATGGCCCGTCAACGTTTACCACTACAACAACCCATACATAACATTTGGAGGCGACCCAACCATGTACATGTCATGGAAAAGATCATTCGAGGCCACTGTAACAACGGCCTACATACAGACATCTGAGAAACTGGACTTCCTGCATAAATACACGCAGGGAGATCCACAGAAAATCGTCGAAGACCATCTACAACGTTATGTAGACGACCCAGACGAGTCATATAGAGAGGCTTGGATAGAACTAGAAGACAGATTCGGCAACCCTGCAGTCATCACGGCAGTAATCCTGGAAAGACTGAAGTCCTTCCCGAAAGTTAAACCAGACGAAAGCAAAAGGCTACTCGAACTATCAGACTTGTGTTCTAACACAGAGGCACACATGAGAAAACTTCCTGATCTTTCGTCCCTCAATACACCACAGGGACTCCTGACCGGACAACACACCCCCTGGAACAAGTAAGTCAAAATCCAGTCAACAAACGAAGACTAGAGCGCGTGTACACGCAACGAAATCATCAAACGATGACAAACGATGTCTCTTCCACGTGGCTACAGGACATGACCTGAAAGATTGCAAAGCATTTGCAAAGCAACCACCCCCAGTTGCTGACAGAATTGAACTGTGTGAGAAGAAAGGCTTGTGCTTTAAATGCACTGAGAAACATCTTGCCAAGGACTGCACATCGACCATCGAATGCGCTATATGCAAGAGCAAGAAACACATCACCTGTCTCCACGCTACACCCGGTGACAGGTCTAAGCAGAAAGCAACCGAAACCAAACCAGATGATAAAGAAAAGGAAACCCAAGAAGCTACAACAAAATGCACCAGACTCACGAAATGCCCAGCCGGACGTTCGTGTGGGAAGATAGTCCTCGCAAAGGTGTATACACAAGACCGACCAACAGACTACATAGAAACTTACGTAGTCCTAGACGACCAGTCCAATGCCTGTATGGGTGACAGCCACCTCTTCAACGCACTGAAGATACACGGCCCAGACCTTGAATATGAATTGTCAACATGCAGCGGCAAAGGAGAACTCAGAAAGGGACGACGTAGCAACCGCGTCATCATAGAATCACGTGACGGAAAGAAAAAATTCTCTCTTCCCGTCCTACTAGAAAATGACAACATACCGAGCGACAAGAACGAAATACCCACACCAGACATCTGCAAGGCCTTCAAACATCTGAAGCCCATCATCGATGACATTCCAGAACCAAAAAAGAAAGTCGGAATTCATCTCCTCATCGGCAGAAACTGCCCAGAACCACTGAAAGTCAGAGAAACAAGGAACGGACCTGTAAACTCCCCTTGGGCTCAACGCACCAACCTAGGGTGGACAATTTCAAGTGATCTGTGCCTAGAGACAGCAAGAGGTTTAATCCGCACTTCAGTACACCGTACGACTGGAACCCTCAACAGCTACTATGAATCAGCGCTCGAATGTAATCATCACATCCACATCAAAGACATAATAAGCCCGAAACCCGTCAACTTCGGCACCACCATCTTCAAGCGGACACCTTACGATGAACAAAAGGCACCCTCCATTGAAGACAAGCAATTCCTAGACATCATGCAACGAGAAGTCCATATAAATGAGGAAGGAAATCTAGAACTTCCTCTCCCCTTCAGGCAAGACCCGAAGAAATTACCGAACAACCGACAATCAGCTCTGAACCGATTCTACAATCTACAGAATCAGCTTCAACGTAAACCACAAATGATGGAAGAATACTTTCAGTTTATGAAGAAAATAATGGAACGTGACCACGCAAGTTCCGTTCCAGAAAACGAAATAGATGCCGACAACGCATGGTACCTACCACACTTTGGTGTCTAACATCCCAAGAAACAGCAGATCAGAGTAGTATTCGACTCCAGTGCAAAGTACAACGGAGTCTCCTTGAACGACGCATTGCTTCAGGGACCTGACCAAATGAACAGCCTCCTCGGTATCCTGCTACGATTCCGACGCGAGCAGACAGCAGTAATGGGCGACGTAGAACAAATGTTTCATAGCTTCCACGTCAACAAAGAACACAGAGACTATCTGCGCTTCTTTTGTTTCAAAGACAACGACCCAACAAAACCAGCAATTCAGTACAGAATGAACGTACACCTTTCGGCAATGTCTCCTCACCAGCCATTGCTACCTTCGGGCTGAGAAAGATTGCTGCAGACGGCGTATCTACGTATGGAGAAGACGTGAAAGAGTTCGTCGACAAGAACTTTTACGTCGACGACGGACTAACCTCAGCACCAGATGCACAGAAAGCTATCAGTCTCATCAATAGAACAAGAGACTTACTAGCGACCAGAAACGTTAACTTCCACAAGATCGTTTCTAATGACGAAGAAGTCATGACAGCACTTCCAAACGAAGTACGAGCCAAAGATCTACAGAGTTTGGATTTCAACCAAGACACCTTACCAACACAGAGATCATTAGGGGTCAAGTGGTTTCTAGAGGTGGACGCATTCACATTCGAAGTAGACTTGAAGGAGAAGCCATTCTCACGGCGGGGAGTACTGGCGATCATCAACTCAATATACGGTCCACTCGGTATACTCGCACCAGTTTCCATAGAAGGAAAACTTATACTACGAGGCCTCATGACAGAAACTAAAGGACGCAACTCATTAAACCTTGGATGGGATGAAACACTACCGGAGAAATACTTGCCCAGATGGACGCGCTGGTGCAACAACCTCAACTACATCACAAAGATACAGCTACAGCGATGCTACACTCCACCCACCTTCAGACCCATAAAGAAAACTGAGTGTCACATTTTCTCTGACGCCAGCAATGAAGCCATAGGTGCCGTAGCGTACTTGCGGTTGACCGACCATGAAGACAATGTCAAAGTATCATTCATACTTGGCAAAGCAAAGGTAAACCCGACTCATACAGTCTCCATACCTCGCCTAGAACTGTGTGCAGCGGTCCTAGTGACAGAACTCGCACAGAAGATCATATCAAATCGGCCTGAACATCGACAACGTCATATATCACACAGACAGCGAAATCGTCCTTGGATATATAAACAACAGCTCGAAACGTTTCCACGTGTACGTAGCAAACAGAGTAGAAAAGATACACAGCATCTCATCACCACACCAGTGGCGACATGTGTCTACACAGAAAATCCAGCTGACATCTCATCACACAGTGTACCAGCCCAAAAACTCAACTCAGCTATCTGGCTATCAGGACCAGCATTCCTGTGGCAGCGAGACGAGCAAGACAACCATAAGAAACAGAACACAAATACACAGTAAGTGACGAAGACCCTGAGGTCCGCAAACAACTTGCTGTTCTCAACACATCAACGAAGGAAGTAGAACAAGACGACTTAGGTGCTCACGGATTTCAACGATTCTCATCATGGAGATCCTTGAAGAGAAGTATTGCCAACTTAATAGGCAAAATTCGACAAAGAAAATCACCTGAAAAGACAGACAAAAAGGAGATAGAGAAGTCTCCAGAAGAATTGAGAATTGAGATGATGGCACAAGCAGAAACCATCATCCTACGCTCAGTACAGAAAAGTGTGTTTCATAAAGCTATCTGCAGCAAAGTCAGCAGGCACTGACAACAGTAAACTACAGAGACGGAACCCCATCAGCAGGATGAACCCATTCATCGATGAAAAAGGACTCATCCGCGTTGGAGGAAGACTTCGCCAATCGGACCTCGACCTCTGCGGCTGACACCCCATCATCCTCCCACAGGACGACCACATTTCACGACTTATCATCGATCATGTACATCGACAAGTACAACATCAAGGCAGACAACTCACCCTGTCAAACGTCAGAGCTAATAGCTATTGGATCATGGGTGTACATTACATGGTAAGAAGCATACTACAGAAACGTGCGATATGTAGAAGACTGAGAGCAAATCCACTCACTCAACTCATGGCCGACCTACCGTCGGACAGAGCAGAGAAAACCCCACCATTCACCAACGTCGGAATGGACGTATTCGGCCCCTGGACTATAGCTTCCCACAAAACCAGAGCCGGTACGTCTGAAGCAAAGAGATGGGCAGTTATCTTTGTCTGTCTCTACACTACAGCAGTACACATAGAAGTAATAGACTCCATGGACACTTCATCCTTAATCAACGCCCTACGTCGCTTCATAGCTATACGCGGCAACATCAAGAAACTCAGATGTGACCAGGGCACCAACTTCATCGGCGCAAAGAACGAACTTCAGGCAGCAGCCAAAGAGCTGGATCAAGACCGCATCAAGAAATTCCTTACAACAAGAGACTGTGAGTGGATTTTCAACCCACCTCACGCATCCCACTTCGGCGGTATATGGGAACGACAAATTGGTACCATCAGACGCGTTCTGGACTCCATGCACTATCAACTAGGCAAGCATCAATACACACATGACTTGCTTACAACTCTCATGGCAGAAGCCAGCGCCATCGTCAACTCCAGACCTATAACAACTGTATCATCAGATGCCAACAATCCTCAAGCTCTCACCCCAAACATGCTACTCACCATGAAGACTCAATCACCGGCCCCACCACCAGGCTCATTCGTCCAACAAGACATCTACAGTAGAAAACGTTGGCGACGCGTACAGTATCTAGCTGATCAATTCTGGATACGATGGAGAAAAGAATATCTACAAAGCCGTCAGCCACGACCAAAATGGAACAAATCTACACTCAATGTCAAAGAAGGCGACGTGGTTCTTTTGAGAGAGAAAGAATACGCAAGAAACAGCTGGCCCCTCGCTCGCATAGTGAAGGTCTATCCCAGCAATGACAACAAAGTGCGAAAAGTAGACGTGATGATCTACAAAGATGGCGAACATCGAACCTACCTCAGACCTATTAGTGAATTAGTTTTGATTGAAAGTACAAATTGAACTCTGTGATTGAATTCAATGAACACTATATACGGACTCTCTTAGTATGAACCCTTTCGTATTTAGCTTTTAGAATTTATTTAGACCTAAAATTTTAGTAGGCATTTATTCTATTTGAAATTTATAATTAGTAAAAATTCAGCTTACCGCGCATTTTTAGACGGGGAGTGTGTTGAATTTACCTTTCATGACCCTTACTAGATTTTCTGAAGATCGCCCTCTATCTTTCTTAAGGCCCTCTGACACAAAGGTCAAGAAACTTCTTGGTAAAACAATTAAAAGGTTAAAGATTAAATTAAACCCAGGCAGACACGTTTTTTCCTCCACTGTCTTAAAGCAAGTAGACATGCCACGTGGATCTCACAAACACTCCAGCCAAAAGTAGGACTGTAGGCGCAACGATGTAAGTTGATTTCCTTTTATGACTTTCCAATTATTTAGAGGACCTTTTTGAATGCAGTGCTTAGATATTTTAATAGAATTTAGTTCTTTTATTCTGTTTACTTTGAACTTGATTTACCTCGACTCTCCGATGTAGACAATGAATGACCTTGTATTTTAATCTCTTTATTTACCCAGTTTTCACCGCTTCTTGAATAAATCTACTCTAAACTAAAGCAACTGAGGGTGGTTATTTCTTGGAGTGGTTGGCACTTAGCGGATACAAAAGTAACAGGACTCCGCCACATGTTCCGTTCACTATGTTACTGTACCACAATAGAGGGAAACACTGTGGACGAACACAAATCACCATACACAGACTTAGAAGGCTGCAAAGTTTGCAAGGACCAAAGATCACATGTACAGTAAAAGAAGGGCCTCGGCTACTTTTTGGCGTCTACACACGCGCTACTCCGCTCTGCGTGGCAGGGCTATAATATGGCTACGGCGTAGTCATAGCCGAGCATTCTCGATGCCGGCCGTAGGGCTAATAGCTGACCATCGCGCATAGGTTGATACCGTGGCATAAAATTACTTTAATAGTAACCTCTGTAGCTGTATTTTAGGTCACGCGTACGTCAGTCAAAGTAGATAAAAGTTCTCTTCTACCTCAATGGTTAGTCATGGAGCCTAGTACCACCATGCTATAGGATACGAAATGTGGAATGTCTTGGTCATTGCATGCTCATTGTGTTTCGAATGTCATTACACACGGTGTTGCTAGGTTTGCATAGTTTTTCCCTGTTTGATGAACATTAGTGTTGTAATTACAGGGAACTAAGTGAAAGCCAACAAATTTGTCTTGCTTTATTCGGAATCGCAACTATTTTACAAAGAGCATGGAGCTAGCTCCATGCAAAGAGTAATCTGAATTCGCTACCCACATGTGGGGGTTGTCAACCTGATGTAATAGCCATTCTCCAGATTTTCATCGATAAAGTGTATGTGTAAAGAAGCAAAGTAAACCATAGACTCTCGAGAAACTCGAGAGTGTATCAGTAAACTCATGAATTTTAATAGACGTGGTGGGTATGGCCAATTTTGCCCAAATAGGCCATAGCCACCACGTCAAAATCTGTGTGGGGAAAAGCTATCATGTGAAAAAACAATGCAACTAAATTAAACCATTAACTTAGCTTTTAATCTTAAAATTAGGCGTAAGAATTCATCCAAAAACAGATAGCACTTACCAGTTAAGTCGGATTATATAATTGCAAAATGTTACAGGTTGATCTCAATTCCACGAGAACAACTGAAATTCTTATGTTCCAACTTGTCAAGGTGCATTTTAAATAAGAATAGATACAGTAGAAAATATCTAACATATTATTGTGTTCATTATCATTTCCCTCTCTGGCGATTATTTTGATGTCGTTGTAGTTCTTGAAATTATATTTCAAAAAAGATATAAACCTTTCGCAAATTCCCTTTACAAATTTGCACAGAGTAAAGTGTGATCTAGGGATCATGTTGGCGTCAAGAATGGTATTTTCCCCAATCACTTAAATGAAAGGTTTTGCCTACATTCCAACTTTTCCCCACACAGAAACTGACCAGTCAAATATCAATAGTACACTAAAAATCACTTATTTATTTATTTTTTGTAACTTCTCGCCAGCTTTGAACATAACATTATATACCTTTATTTGATATCTTTAGAAAATCGCCGACTTTATACTTCTCTGTGGTAACAAAAATTGCCATCAGAACTTGTCAAGGACAAGAGCTTTTTTCAAGCTGTGATTTTCACAGAAAGCAAAAGAAATTTACACAAAACGGACAGCTGAGCAAGCCTCAGATAATGATTTCTTTTGTGGAATAAATGGTCGTGGTCTGTGACTTCTATCCGGAAGCGTTAATGATCCGGAAATTTCGGAATTTTTAGAAAGTAACAACAATGAAAAGTATATAGAATTGACTAGTACATTATAACATCTGTTTGATCCTTCGCGTGTTCTCCTGTGGAAGTTGGAAATACATATCATGAGAAAAGATGTTCATTCTGATAGAAGAAATTCACAACACAATATTTTTATAGTAACTTCAAAACGCACACAAAGTAGAACATCTGGAGGATGGATTTCACTATCGAAATGTTCGGCATTACTGGTAAGAGCTTGTGAGAGCTTCCCTTTTTCTGTCCTTTATGAAAAATTTGCTATATTTCAAAAAGATTACAACAAAGGTTAGGTGTATTGTGTATTCATTGCCATTCTGTGCGACTGTAGGATAATTTGCAAGTGGCTGCATGGTTAATTTTCCTTTTGGATGCGTCTGACTCATCGACCAGTCACGTTCCCTAGAAAAAAAACATTTGTCAACATTGACAGAAGAGGGTGCGGGAAACTGCTGTCTTTGGTGTAACAAAGCACTGTGATGAGATGTTACCGCTACGACAATCATGGTTCATTCCCAGGTAGTGTCGTATGTCATTGCATTGCATCAAGAGATCAAAGAGCACCCATTCTAACTGCGTCTAAATCTTGACCGTTATGAACGGACCTCTAAATTATTCACCCAAAGAATCACAGGTCTTATTTGTTTACACAGAAATTGTGCTTGATTTATATGTTACTACGCGTCAAGGTCTTAATTAAAATTTAGGTTGCTTCTTCAGCAGAAATCTAGAGAAAATGATGAAATGCCTTTTAAATGGACGGACAGGTTGACATTTTTCTGTATTAGCGACCTGACAGGCAATCTTTCCTTATAATAAAAGGGAAGCATGTGGTCAGAAATAGGCACTGGAGACTTACTATTTTAGTACAGGGATAGCATTAGGGAGAATTTTCAGGGATATCCCAGGGGAGGGGGCATTTATTAAATGTACATGTAAGCGGGTGGTGAGTTACAGGCATGTATTATTTCCCCTTTCATTATTTTGCCGAATATATTAGAATTACAAACATATCGAAGTCTGCTGGTAGGTTGTCCTAGACTAGCCTATTCATCTGAAGATCTCTTCTGCTCAACAATGCTCATTCACGGTCAATCACATAGTGTGGGCTCAGAACTAGCGCCAAGGTCGGAGGTGTACCCACAATTCTTCTCGTCTCTTCAAGAAAACAGTGTTTAGGCAGTGACGCTCGACTCAACGGTCAGCAAACGTATGATATGCATGATCGCATTGAGCGGCGTAGACTGAGCAATATGTAGATAAGTAGCACGTGAGAGCACCTGGGGTTGAGGGGCATCGGTTTTGAGGAATCGGGAACGATTACGTGATAAAATGGGTTTAAATTTATTCACTGATGAGATGGCGAGATCAAGACTATCCTTTTTATATCTAAGAAACAGGCTTGCTGAGAATATTGTCACACAATTGCAATAGCATAGAAGGCCTAGCCAATCTCAGACATAGGGAACTTGCTAATTTGCATGAAAAGAGCGGATTTACTACAAGTGACGGCGAACGTGAAAGGGAGAAGTATGACATTGGTCGGTAGTAGATGTTCAATGGTAACCATGACGTCATACATTTCTCTGTGCAGCATGGTATCGCATCGTTATCATACTGCCAAGAGCAAATATGTTTCGAACATTTCATTAAGTGTCAA